>PVLD010007577.1:0-90333 GCA_004027595.1 Dinomys branickii
AAACTGAGTTACAGACAAGGTGACAGGGAATCAACAATGGTTGTTGCATTACATATTGATAACTTCGAAGTGTATACTCAGGAAAACAGATATAGACATGCAAAATTGATCAAACAAATAATCATCAACTATTCCTTACAATAAAGTGACCTAAGTCAGTAGTACAACTATGTTAGATATGCTGCATATACATACATACATACATACATAGATAATTATCCCTTCCTTTTTTTAAATATAAATTTTTTAATTTTTTTAAGTGTAAAAGAAAAAGAACTACATCAACAAAAAAGGAGGAAAGCATTAACAAACAGACACAAAGTAGCACTATAACAGTATAATCAAAATTGAATTATAGACAAACCACCAGGAAACCAACAATAGTTGTTGCACTGCATATTGATAACTTCAAAGTGTATGCTCAGGAAAACATATAGACATACAAAATTGATCAAACAACCAGTCATCAAATATTCCTTACCATAAAGTGACGTAAGACAATAGTAGAACCATGTTAGCCGTCCTGCACATATATACATACATACATACATATTTGCCTCTTTCTTTCTTTTCTCCTTTCCCTCATCCCATCTGTTCTTTATTTTTGAACAGATTTCCTTCATGCCTCTTAGTTTATATTCCCACCCTCAGGTTCTTACACTAGTGACACAATACCTTGCTTGCATATGTACCTCTGATTTATTTCACTTACGAGTATGGTGTCTAATTGTGACCATTTGCCTACAAAGGCCCCAAATCTGTCTCTCTTTATAGCTGAGTAATATTCCATTATATAAAAATGCTACAGTTTTTTAATCCAGTCCTCTGTGGTTGGACATTTGGGTTGCTTCCACAATTTAGCTATTACAAATTGCGCTCTTATAAACATTGGTGCACATATATCCGAGTGATATGATGTTTTCAGATCTTCTGGGAAAATACCCAGAAGGGGAATAGCTGGTTTGAATGGAACCTCTAGACCTAGTTTGCTGAGGAATCTCCAAACTGCTCTCCACAGTGGTTTCACCAGTCTGCAATCCCACCAGCAGTCATATTTTATTTTAACCTCATGAGCAGTCAATAATATATTCATCTATATTCAAATATTATACAAAATTTTGCATGTAAAGTTACCTAAGAAATTTAGATATAGCATTTTTCTAATATTAATACATTAAAACACTAAGGTATACAAGCCAACTTCTGTGAATATTTCACCATAATTTTATAATTCTTTAACCATTTTTTAACATATCACATGGTAAGTTGAGTGTTGCTCAGTAGTTATCAGCTAACTTAGGGAAACATATATCAAAATAAATGAAAATTGTGTTAGATTTACTATTTGTCTTGTTAAATTATAATGCCCCTCTTAGGCAGGAGCAACATATATGTAGCAATTATGAATAAACTGTCATAAATAGTCATTGTTCTAATTGACAGTCTATTTTAAATTTACTACAGTTTATTTTCTAAGGAGGTTAGGTTCCTTTTCCCTGTTATAAAAATATTTTCCCTGAGATTTCTTACATAGTCATGTTTAATTTGGTGAAGAAATCCATTTTTAACTGATACAGCCAAGTGAATGAAATACTTTAGGTGGAATATGAAAAGTGACATTGGCCCCTCTCTACCCCCTGCCCTGACGCAGATCTCTGTGAATCCAATTATTTAAGCTGCCCTGAGGAAAAGGAAGCCTTTGAATAACTTAGAGTGATTTCTTTGCTTCAGAAAACACTTTTACTCTTCTAAATACTTAAATCATTCTATGACTTTAACCTTTAAAACCTTCTAACGTCAAATTATGTCAGGTTTTAAGACTGTTTGATTTTATAAATTGACAGCAAATAGGTGTCCATGCCCAATACAACAGAGAATTTTGCCATTCGTTTAGAAGGTTAAATTTTTCTCTGAGAGCTTGGAGGTACAGTGTTTTCACATTAAATGTCTCTACAAAGCAAGATATGCAAATATAATTATTAGATTCCATAACATTCTAAATGAAAGGAAATGGAATACTTACATCTTCCTTATATCTGATCTATTTTTGTTAGGATATGCTGTTATTTTTAAAAAATGTTTTCTAAAGATCTCAATTGTCTTTGTCAGTATTTACTTAATTGAGATCATTCTAGTGGTTGTAGAAAATTAGTGATGCACTTTCCTCCATCTAAAATGAGAATTATAGTATGGAACGTATGATTCTATAAAATTTAAGAGAAACACCAAAATTATAATCACTAAGAACAAGACCTACAAAATGGAGAACACTATGTATAGAGTTAGTGTTGTTAGTGTCATTGTCACTAGTATTGTTCACATTTTATTTTATTAAAATATCACACAAAATAAGGATGAAAAGATCGAACATTCACGTAATTCTTCCTGAGAATTCCACCTTGGCATCTTCATCTTGCACCGCACTTACTGTCAACACCTACAGCTTCACTCCCTGCTCCTAACTTATCTACTTCCAGCCAGCTGAACTGGTTCCAGCCAGCCATTGCCTGCATGTGGACACAGAGGTGTGCCCTCTGGAGCATTCTGCTTCTATCCTGGTCAGGTGGCATTGTCTAGCACCCACCTGAAATGACTGTCAGCAATTTCTTGAGTTCCACAGTTTGACTGAGGAAAAATTGAACTGCCTTCTCTGATGAGTGACCTGTTGGGGCCTTTCCCAAAGTTCACCCAACCTAAACATAATCCAGCCTAGGGATTCTAAAAGACATCAAAGAGGGGGGAGCAAAAAGCCCATCATCTCAAAAGCTGCTACTGTTACCCAGAAGTCTGATATAAAGTTTATGGACACTAAAAAGTATATGTCCATTCAAATTAAAAGATGAGACCTTTCAAAGCCTTCAACCTGGATCAGATGACAACTTTTTTCATCAGTCTGATAGGTTCAGCCTAGATCAGACCAAGCTCCTTTCTTCAGCTGGGCCAACAGGTGTCCACCATACCATCATCAGGGCAACTAGGACTTTTCCTCTCGCTCCTTCTGCCAGACACAAATCCGCAGCCTGAGAGGAGATCTCACCAAGCGTACCGGTCCCCCACTGCTTCTAGGAGGAGACTTTCTTTTCAAGTTAAAAGGCACTGTCTCCTTTGCACCAAACGCATCTGCCTCCCTCTTGTTTAATCCTGCACTTGCAACTCTGACTATTCCCCAAGAAGATGATGCCTGCATCAGCCTGAGACAGATAATCACATTCCTGAAATTCTGAAAAGTCTCTTCCTAGAGGTGTGATCCAAACTCTCACCTCCAGGCCCGATCATTAACCATGCCACCTCACTGCAAGCCCCACTGCTATCAGATGTCACGAGAAGCATGAACAGGCATCCAGCAACATATCAACCACCTCAAGCAATATAGGATCTCAACAGACTGTTAATTTTTGGTTCCCAACCAATACACACTTTTTGTAATGTTATCTTCAGATGCCAACTGGTTTACATGTCTGGACTGAACATGCCTTCCTCTGCTTGCAAGTTGATCTTATAAGTCCCTTAAACCGGGAAGATCCTGAGACAAAACACAACTCATTTGGACTCAATAGCTACAAGAGTTTGAAAATCTTCCATTATATTTGGGGAGGCCCTAAACAGATTTGGCTCAAGAAAAGCCTGTTTATCTGTTCCTTTCAGCTCCCTCACAATCCCCTGAGAAAGAAATAATTCATCTTCAAAACTACAAAATGTCTATAGACCATCAAACTGCTGAAAGTGTACCTCTCTTGCCTAGAAAGCCAGTTCAAGGTCTCTAAGTCGTCAGAGCCACTCCGTTTTCTCGCCACATATGTTGCCTCGGCCTCCTGCCCCACTCAGTCTACTCCTGGTACACCTGCCTGGGACAAACATGCTTCCTTCTGCCTTCATTGGTTCCTGTCCGCCAATCCTTCTTTGACTTTAAATGGAAAGACTCCAGTTCTGGACTGAAAAGTCGACTGACCTAGGCTCTACTTCCCAGAGGCTCAGAAACTGCTTTACCCTCTTTGGAGAAGCCCTCACTGCTGACCTCACTAGTTTCAAAGCACAAAATATCATGGCATTTCTGATTAATGACACCCAAGCTGCCTGTTGGAGAGGCACAAAAGTTCTGCTATAATGTCTTGCAGAAACTGGCTACTAGAAAGAAAGTGGAAATTTCTTGGACCTTTTAGCTTCTGCAGAACCTGGACCCTTGGGTTTCACAAAAACAATGCTTATTCAAACTGTTGGCCTCTGAGACCACCCAGTAGGCTACCTATGCAAGTACTTGGATCTAGTTCCTAAGAGCTGCCTCCTACCTTCCCTTTGTGCTCTGATAGCCACTGTTCTTCCTATCAAGGAAGCTGACAAACTCACTTTAGGCAAAGGCCTAACGGTCCGGGTGCCAGATACGGTACTGGGCCTCCTGAATAACCGTAGATCGCTACAGATTCTGAGTATACCCTGTGTATCAGTGGAAGACTCTCTGTTAGGAAGAGTGTCTAACAGGCTAGATATACTGTGATCACCTTGGACAAAGTTATTTTTACCAAAGCTCTCCTACTAAAGCTTCCTACTTCTGTTTGGAAACTTGCCAAACCTGCTTGCTTTAGCCTCCTGCAGGGAGCCAGTTGTTTGAAACATTAACCCTAGTAGGGAAAAAAACTTTGCCCAATATTCTCAGAAGATCATAGTCAGACCCACCCCCACGAATTTTTCTACAATACTGGACCCCAGACCTTTGCAGCCAGCTCAAGCTTCAGCACCTCTGTCACTGACCATGACCTCATGTAATATAGTGGACTCTCCCCATTGAAAGGGAGATAACACAAAAGTAAAATATAACCCTACAGAAATATGTAACCAGTAAAAGACCATCTCTCGCTGTGGACATTCCTGCACATATATATAACCCATGTGCATAGAAGTTTCAGAAATCCAGCCTTAGATCCATGGAAGAATTTACCTGGAAAACTCCTCCAGCGCTCATTCTGAAGATACGATGGTGCACCCAAGGCCCTTCTCTGGTCCCTCCAGATGCTGACAAGTGAACACGTGGCTGAAGACTGAGGACACAGTTCACAGGATTGCTTGACACTTCTTCCCTTGATTTTTGTGCTGCTTACCTCAGTCCTTGCTTCCTGCCCCCTGCCAACTGTGGTTATCTCCTTCAATGCTACGGACTGCTGTCCCAAGAGAGCAGAACAATCAATCAATATGATAAACAAGTGGAAAGTACAGAGACAGAATGGCTTGTCAGTTGCCGATTGTTCTTAGCATATGCATCATAGTGACCAGCTATATATCACAGTGATGAGCTTTCCCAAGAAACAAAAGTAACAGGAACTGTGTAACCAGAACTATAACCAGGCAGTTAACACACTGAAGTATACTGACTAGGGTTCATCTTCTGCTGCATTTCTTCTTTTAGTTTCCCAGGCAAATCTTTGCTGGAAATATTTCATGTGATTTTCTCAGAAACAGCCCAAAGAGGAAGCAATAACTTTGGGGCTGTCACTGGCCCTAGAATGGATCTTAGCCAGGGTCCCCCAAACTGAAAATTCCCCAGAGGAATTTGTGTTTTGTTTCCCTTATTGCAGGGTTTCTCTCTAAACTGATTCTGGCAAGGCAGTAAAATAGTCACTCTAATCCAGGAGAGAGTCAGTCCAATGTGCCCTGGATCCTCATCAAAGCTATCACTTATAAGGGCCTTATTGGTCATTTTCTGTTCTCCTGGGGACAAGCATCCATAGAACTGAGGCAAAGCAAGGACTGGGCTAAGCAGTCTAAAAATGCTCAGAAATCAGGGGAGAAATGCCTTGATGTACGGGGCAATCCTGTGAATGGTGTCTTGATGCTTGAGCTATGCATGGACTGGTCAGCATCTGGAGTGGCCAGAGCAGGGATTCGAGTGCATTGTCTCATCAGAGTGAGCTCTAGAGGACCTTCTAGTACAGATACATTTTCCAGAACTCTTGAATGCAGGTTCTAGACCTGGACTTCTAAGATGTGTAAAGGTAGTTCATATGCACCTGGGTTATATGTAAGTGTGTAGAAGTGCCTGTAGGTACAGCTGATCTTTTTTTTTTTTTTAGCTAAGCTTTCAAGGAGATAGTTATAAGCTATTTCTGTAGGGTTTTGTTTTATTTTCTCGACTTTTTAGAGCTAGTTTCCTACATGCTGTATGTAGTTTTCCCTGAGTTATCTGTCCTACAAAGGAAGGCCTGTTGTCACTGCCAATGATCAAGGATAGGTTGTATCTAGGGATGATTTTACAAAGCAAGACCCTACAAACATGTATTGCCCTCAGCTCAGATAGGATAATTCCCCAAGCCACCCTGAGTGAGTGTAGATAAGCCTTTAAATTGTAGGAGGTCAGGGCCAGTGACACAGATGCTGAAGCCTGGGCTGGCTTCGGGGTTATGTGTACCAGCACTGCAGTTTGAACTTGCAGAACATATGATGGAGTCCAGTCTGCCTATCTCCTAGGTTACTGTGTAAAGCTTTTTTTTTTTTGGCTGGGATTGTTGTTTCATTAAATTTGCTTCCCTGAGAAAGTTTAGGAGTGCAGCTTTGGTATTATTGGTGGCAGGTTTCAAACAATAGCAGGAAGCAATAGCAGGAGATCGTTGGCCACAATAATTTTTCCCAGGTGATCGCAGCATATCTAGCCCATCAGACTCCATTCCTAACAGAGCTACTTCCACCTGTATACAGGGTGTACTCAGCATCTGTCAGTGGGTCCAGTGGAGTGGCTATTACAGCATGAAGGCAAAGACGGGAGGAAGTCCTTAGGGCCTGCATTCAAGTGTTTGCACAGATAGGCCACCAGGCACTCCAGAAATCTAACAAGCATCACTGTTATTGTGAAATCAAGGATCAAAGTTTTATAGAAGTCAGCAGCGCCAAGAAATTTGCTGTTTCTTTCTTGTAACAAGTTTCTGCTGGATATTCCAGCAAAGCTTTCATGCCTTTCCAGAAGGCATGATTAATCAGAAGTGCAGTGATATTTTGTGCTGTAAAACTAGTGAGGTCAGCCGTGAGGACTTTTCCAGAGAGTAAATAAGTTTTTGAACCTCTGAGAAGTTGAGTCTGGAACTGGGAGCTTTCCACTTAAAGGAGAAGGACTGACTGACAGGAGGCAATAAAATGCAGAACTAGGCATTCTTTAGGTCCAGGCAGATGTACCAGTATACAATGGGTGGCAACATATATGGAGGGCAGTTGCAGTGGCATTGGCACCTTGGAGATCTTGAACTGGTTTTCCAGGCAGAAGGGGTGCATTTTTGCAGTTTGATGGTCTATAGACATTTTGAAATTTTGAAGACTCAGTTTTTTCTTTCTCAGGGGACTGTGAGGGGGCTGGAAGGTACATAGAAACAGGTTGTTCTATAGCCAAATGTGTTGCTTGGGCCTCCCTGAAAATGGTGGAAGAGTTCCCAAACCCTTGTGTCAACTGAGTAATAGTCCAAAAAGTGCTTGTGTGTTGCACACCCTAGAATGGAAGGTGATGGCTGCCTTGCTGATGGCATGGGGATCTTGTCCAAGCTTTTTAACCATCTATCAGGTAGGTGCCTGTTTGTGCTTCCTGTGACATCTGATAGCAACTGGGTTCACACTGAGTTGGCATAATTGATGGCCAGGCCTGGAGGTGGGTCTTTAACTCCTACATCTTGATGGAGAGTTCTCAGAATTTCAGGATTGTTGTTATCTGTCTTAGGCTGATGTAAATATTATTTTCCTCTTGTGAAACATCCAAAGTTGAAAGTGCAAGGTTAAACGAGAGGGAGGCGGGCTGGCATGGTGCAAATCAGACTGTGGATTCTATCCTGAGGAGGAGGTCTCTTCCCAGAAGCAATGCAAGGACTGTCTTATACAGGAATTTATGTTTGATGAGATGTCCTCCCAGGCCACAAGTCTATGCCTAGCATAAAGGGTGAGAGGCAACAATCCCAGTTGCCCTGATGATGGTAACATTTTGACAGAGGAAAGTTTTGGTGGTAGAGTTCCATTCCATTTTTTACCAGGAAAATCACAAGTTTGCCCCCAAATCTGCAGTCACTATGGGTTCTTGGGGGCCAATTTGATAGCATTGGGTCTTTCTTATACACTCAGGACAGATAGGGTGTGCAGAGGTTCAGTTTGAGGTAGGCCTAGATAGTCAGGGATTTTTGTGTCTTGCAGACGGAAGGGGCATTTGTTTTTTGTGTCTGTATCCCTTATAACTCATAGCTAGAGTGTATTGTCATCTATCAGATGGATTTTCTTATGGACATCCAGTGCTTTTCTTTTGTCAGGTTTCTGGGTAACAGTGATTGATGGGCTTTCTGCCCTCCTTTTTGATGTCTTTGAGGAGTGTCTGACTGAGTTGCTCTGTTTAAAGGTCAAGGCAACCCATTCACCAAGGTTGACAGTCCAATTTTTCCTCAGTCAAAATGTTGAACTCAAAAGGAATTGCTGAGAGACATCTCAGTTGGGTGTTAGCTGATGCTGTCTGACCAGGATAGGGAGTAAAATGCTCCAGAGGGCAGGCCTCTGTGTCCAAATGCAGACAATGGCTAGCTGGAACTAGTTCAGCTGGCTAGAAGTAGATGACTTGGGAGCAGGGAGTGAATCTAGGCAGCACCTGTGGTGGCTGATAAGGGTGTCAAGGCAGAATTCTCAGGAATAATGGGCTTCTTCTTTTTGAGTTACAGGGAGTGGTTTGGTTTTATTTATAACTCTGTAAAACCTTTTTTCATGCAGTTAGGCACAGTGGGTTTTGACTAATTAATTCCCGTCTCTGACTTTCCACATGTGTGTTGTGTGCCCTTGAATGATGGTGCAAGAGACGAAGGGTGAGGGCCCCTGAGAGAAAGAGCCCATTCAGACGCCCACCTGTCCACACCCCTTGTGGAAATGTAGGTGCAACTTAGGAAGGTGTGAGGCCTCCATTATGCCATGTGTTGATTGTCACAGAACTACACGAGGGCCCAGTTAGCCATCAATATGAGTGTTTCCCAGTCTTGGTGCACAGATGAGCAGCCTATGGCTTGCACTATCCATTCCACTCATGCATACACTCATTCAGGGGGAACTAAGGGGTTAAACATCTCAGTCCCCTTCCCTTGAGGGTGGTCCTCACTAATGTGAGTTGATCAGACTTCCCCTCTGCTTGAGCTGAGCTGGACTCATAGACAGATTAACAAGGGTGCCTCTGGGGGTCTTACCAGAAGCAGGCAGGAAGGCAGGCAGAGGACAGACAGATCGCATCCTTCTCCCTTTGGGGTCCAACGTGAGCCCCTCCAGTGGGGAGCCAGGAATCTTCCTTCAGACCTCTGGGGGGACACAAGAAATCTTGAAGGCATGACTTCCCCTCAGGAGATGGACAGGTCCTTGTTCCATCTATAAGGCTATGACTGGTGACCAAAGAGGTAATCAGAGTCAGTCTTCCTGGCCACTGTACCATATGCAAAGGCACGCAGAAACACTAAACAACACACAGGATATGGAGGCAGATTTATTTACATCAGCAGGAACTGACCAGGATAAATACCAAAATATCAGGCCCTGATCACTGGCGGTCTAGGCCTTATAAATGGATAAGCAAACAGGAAGTACAGAGGCAAATGGATTGTCAGTTGGGGTGGTTCTTACAGTATGCATCAGAGTGACCAGCTATGAGTCACAGTGACCAACCATTTCTAAGAAATGAAAGTAAAAGGAACTGGAACTGGAACTATTACCTTGGCAGCTAATGAACTGAAATGTACAGGGGAGAGTGGCATCTTCTGCTACATTATAACTTAAGATGATAGCTGTTAATTTAACATACTATAAACTGGTTACTGAAAACATTTCATAACAAGCTAGCACTTAAATAATCTTTAAAAATTACAACTCACTTTCTTAAGTAAACAAAGACTTAGTAGCAGAAAAATTTAAAAAATGTTAACAAAGCACAAGCCTTTGTTTCTCAGGCCAGTAATAGGAGAGTAACAATAATTAATACATTGTGCATTGTTATCTTCAAAGTAGTTACTCAGAGTATAAGATATAGTCATGAAATATTGTCCAAACCAAACTGTATTTTAGCCCAAACTTTCTTTTCAATGAACTAAGAGAAACTAGCTGTATAAATATCTTAACTATCTTGAAATACACACACACACACACACACACACACACATATATATAATTTCCCTTCCTTTTCCCTTTCCCCCATCATCATTTCTCTTTTTTTAACCATTTCTTTCCAGTTCAAAATATCTATTGTACCTTTTGGATCTTATTTACTCATTCAGTTTCTCACCTTAGTGAGAAAATACAATGTTTATACATGTGGTTCTGATTTATTTCACTTATGACTATGGTCTGGAGTTATATCCACTTACCCTAAGCCTCCGTTTTGTCCGTCTTTATGGCTGAGCCATACTCCACTATATTAAAACACACACAGACACACACACACACACGCACATGCATATCCTTTTTTTATCCATTCCTTGGTGGACAGGCATTTGGTTTCTATCCAACATTTAGCTGCTACAAATTATACTGCTATAAATTTGAGTGCACATATATCACTGTGATGTGTTTTTAATTCTTCTTGGAAGATACCCAGAAGGGAAACAGCTGGGTTTAGTGGGACTTCTAATCCTAGTTGTTTGAAGAATCTCCACACTGATTTCCATATTAACTTTTTAGACTATAAAATATACATCTATTTATTACAAAAACAAAGAAGTCTTTTGTAGCACCTCTTTGAAATACTAGGATAAGTTAATATAAACAAATCTATTCGCTAATAAATCATAGTTATTAGATAACTCATAGCCATTAACACTTTAAATAAAATGAGGCTGAGGCAGAAGAATCATGTTGAGTTCAAGCCCAGTCTGGGCTACAAAGTGAACTCAGGACTAGCCCGAACAGCATAGGAAGACCCTGTCTCATAAAAAACAAAAAAGAAAAAAGAAAAATGTTTTTAAAACCGATTGTTACATGAGTTGTGTTTACTCAATTTACGAATTTCAGATATCTTAAAAGGAAAAATAACAACTTTCAATCACTTTAATAGTTCTAAAGCTGGTTTTTAACTTGTTTACCTATAATTTGACAGAAGCATCTACTTTCAGATATTTATTTTTCCTCTAGAATAATTGCTCTGAAACTTATTTAAGAGTCATATATCTTTTGATATTATATCACATTATCCATACACATCAGCAACTTATGAAATACATTTAATAGACCCAAATATACCGAGATGTTTCATCATAAAATTTATAAAAATTTGTTCCATTTACATTTAATTTACCTATAAAAGCTAAGATATCAGGCCAACATATTTTTTTTACTACAGGGAACCTTAATTGTCACTATATTTGAAATATAGAAAAAAAAAGACTTTGTATTTTAAATTTTAACAAGTAAATGTTATTCTAGTTGTCTAACAACTTGCGCCACATGTATTTTGCCAATTTGAAAAAGATTTTTTGAACTTTTGAGGACAATATGTACCTGAAAGCTAATACGAAACACCATACATTTTAAACTATATCATAATAACCTTTAAGCTATCAAACCTTAGGCTTTTTATCTACAGGTTTTAGGTAAGTCTTGGGCTTATCTATTTTTACCCTCTAATGTTTTATGTTCAGTAACAGTTGAATACTTACGTAACTATTTTTTGAAGGTTTTACAGAATGAGAAGTGTGACAAGGCAAAAATAAAATTGATCAACATCAAAATTTTTTTAAAGGAAATAACTCCAGGTACTGTATCTAGTCATTAAAAGCAGGTTAACAGGCCGCTAAACACACAAGAAAGTACATAGAGCATATGAAATCATCACATAAAGACATAGTGTACCTTTAGATGCATCGGCTGAGTAAACCTTTTCTTAACTTTAGGTATATAACTATAGTCTAGTCATAGAATTTTTTCTAGAGGTAAAAGTGTTCCTTTTTCTGAAACAAATGTAGTCATAATAAAAGTTACTTTTATAGTCTCAGTTATTAGGTGTAGTTCTTTGACCATAGACTGATAACCCATAAGACCCAGGAGAAGGAAAGAGGGAATAGTGTGGATTTCTAGGTGGGATCTTGAGGGCCATTCTTTCTATTTATAATTTAAATTTGGAGAAAAAAAAATCAACCTTTAAAATTTTCCGTCTTAAATTACTAATCTAAAGTTTATAAAATGTAACCTAAAGATGATTGCTCTAAACAAATATTTTTGCTAGAAACAGACAATCACTCAAAATGACTTAAGATGTACTACGTATTTTAAAGATCATGTACTTTTAGAAAGGGATAAAGAAAATAAGAAAAAAAAAGATAGGATACTATTGAGGTCCTAGAAGTTAGACTGTGGGAGTAGCCTGTCATACCCCAGGGTCAGGGCAGACCCTACCTTACTTTTACTGAGGTCAGGCCACATGCCCAACCTTCCTCATTCTGGGGTCAAGCCAAAACAAACAAACAAAAGAAAAAACCTCAGCAAATTTTTACATGATACACTTGTAATCCACCTTATCTTTTGCTCTGATCCATCCAGTGTTCCTGCCTGTCTTGCGGACACTCTCCAGAGATCAGGCAGCCATCTCCATTGCTGCTATGGTCAGGAAAGGTCTCCTTTTCTCTGACCCACACAGAACTTCTGTCTTCCTTTATCAGCTTCCTGAACCTCTATCAACAAAGCAAAAAAAAAAAAAAAAAAATTGCATACAACAGCAGGATTTTATACAAAATTTCCATCCCACAGACCTTTGAATGTAGGGACCTGTAACTTAGGCAAATAATTCCTGGTTAAAAAGTCTGTAAATGCCTTTTAGCACATACCATTTTAGATAGGGAGGTAAACTTGAGGCTCAAATTATCCCTAAAGAATACCTAAACCAAATAAGATGGATAAAGGAAGTAAGCTAGCTTTAGAGGTGCTAACTTATGAGGCCTCCAAAAAATACCTATATGTAGAGCTGGACATATACCTATAGACCCAGCAGGACAGCAGGAAAGAGCGGCGAAAGGCTGAAAGGCAGGCTCCCGGTGGGCCTGTGGGCCTCCCCCACACCAGCAGGAAAACACAGAGACTGTGCACTTCTCTTTGCCCTAGCCTGGAGTGGTACACACTGAAGTGTTCAGGACCTGAAACTGTGCATGATTTATTCCTCAGGGTTCATGCCAAAAGCTAGTCCACTCCACTGTGCCTCAGCACTAGGTTTCCAATGCCACTGCTCAAGAAACTTGAGGACACACTAACTGGTTCTGTCCATATCTGTGTCCCCCCAGTGAGGACAGTTTTATTCCATCTCTCTCAGCAGTGGGGTGTGCTGACCTGAAGGAGTACTTAATGAGGCTGCTTCATGTTCTAGAGGATACCACCCAACTCTTCTTGCCTCTGCTTACAGGGAGCCAGGGCCTCTTGACTTAGATGTTTTAGATGTAAGCATTCATTGTTCTAGGGATTTAGGAGACTTTAATTCCTGAAAAGGAAAAAAACCTAAGGCTGAAGAAGTTTACAAAAGGGGAGATAAAAATGAAGAAAAATGAAAAGGAATAAGCTATGCTCCAGTGGTCAAGGGTTTGCAGGGAAAGGGCAAGAAAATAAATGAAAAGTCTGCAGCTGGACTTACCAAAAGACAGTCCTGACACCACTTTTACCTGTGCCAGGTTTGCCCACAAAAAATGTCACCAATCAGGGCGTGAGGAGTTTCTCAGAGCTGAGATAAGGAATCTGACCCAAGCCAATCATAAAGTAAGTTTCCTGATGTGTTGATATCGTTACTGAAAAGGAATTTTTAAGGCTAGTAAGTAAAAGACATGGAAAGGGTTGTATTAGGCAGAAATTAGCGAGCACCAACTCAAAAATTTATAATGTGGGTCCTCAAGAAGAGAAAAGCATATTATTTTCTGAAACCAGAAACAACTATCTTTTTCTTGATGAGATGAGAATTTCAGGAAAAGCTAGTCCAACCCCTCTCTAATGGTACTAAGCTATGTTATAGGTGTAAGCAGAGTTGTTTTATTTTAAGGTACATAATTTGAATATTTTTAAAGTTCTCTGTTGCTAAATCATAGGATCAGGTGCCTTCTCTACTGTCTACATTAAGCAAATTTATGGAGTTTTAGTTTTCTTCAATAATTTTCTATGTAATGCATCTGCAATGAAAGGATCCTAAATTGAACCAAAGAAATGCTGCTGTGAATTACCTTGGGTAACTTTTTGTCCTGGACATTGCAGTCTTTTTAAAAGTACAATTGTGGAAATGAGAAAGAAAGGATCGTGTTGATTCCCATGTTTCAGCTTTGAATACTTTTGAGGAAAGTGGTACAATTTAATGATATGAGGTGTTATGGCTTGTATATCCCTCAGAGCTTCGTAACCACATGGGTAGGGCTTTGGGGAGGTAATTAGATCGTGGGTGTGTGATATTGGATCACGATGTGTGATTCTAGATTAGTCCCATGGTTGGTTTAGCATAGTTCTGGAAATGGATGATGGATTTAATAAAGAAGGAAGATCCAAACTCTGCATGAGATCACAAATCAATAAGCTTTCAGTCTCCATGGAATAAAAAGGCAAAGAAGAAGGAAGTCTCACCCCTTCTTTCCTGCTGTGAACTCTCTCCTCTACCATACGACCTTGCCTTGTAATCAGCTGACAATGGACTGAAACTTCTACAAACTGTGAGCCAAAATAAACCTTTATTCCTTTAACTTGTAGATTGTGGGTATTTGTCCCAGCAACGATGAATTAAATAAGACATGAAATATATTTTCTATGGAATAAAGAAGATGATGCATGAGTGTGTTGGATGTGTGAGAGAATGTGTGTCACGCAAGCACAAAATTGTCGCTGCAATAACAATATTTGGTAGCCTGGATTCATGCATGTATTCTTAATTGGACAAAAAGGCAGTAATTTGTCATGTTGGGGTTTTAAATGTTTGCTTTAAGTGTTATGTTATATAAACCAAGACCAGAATTTCCAAAAGCAATGAAGGAAACCAAAATAAATATTTCTGCATTTGGAGTGAAAAAAACCCTAAAGATACTGATATATTTGAAGTACTTGTGTCTGGTTGTACATGTCAATCACACCTTAAATATATTGGCTTACAGTTCAGCAGGGACCTGTGTTTGAAATTTGATTTCACTTGTGTTCATAGAACCTCAGACAATCCATAGAAGAAAAATGGGTAGATAGACCTAGTAGAACAAGTGCATGAAAAAAATAGAACACGAAAGAAGAAAACATGGAAAGAAGACATAAAATGGAGACATAAATGAATCAAGTTTAGATTCATGTGAGTAGATCCTGTTAAGAAAACTGAGCATGAGACTTTGGGGTGGGGGCCTGTGAACTATACACAAGCACGGAGAAAAAGAAAGGAAATTAGTGTCAATAAAGAAAAAGTGAAATGGGCAGCTAGGGCAACAGTTAGAGCAAGTGAATGTTAGCAGCAGAACCAATGGAAATTATGTTGTACAATTAGGTTGAGGACTGCTCGCGTGAAGAACAATAGAATCTTACTGTATAAGCATGTTTGGAATTTGCATTTAGTATTTGCATAGGCTTATTTTATAAACGAATTCTTTGTGACAACGAGCAGGGAAATATGGAAGGTTGTGATTTCATCAATATTATGACTGATTTAGTAAAGAATAAAGTCTAGATTGTCACTAACATAGTACATGTGCAATAAATAATTATTGAATGAAAGATTTAGTCATGATCCATTGGAGGATATTTATTCTATATCATTTTCTCATTTCATTAAGAACAGAATACAACTGAAAGATACAATCAGAAAAAATTAGTAATCAGAATAAATTATACAAAATTATTAGATCAAAAATTATAAATCCAGACAACCACAGGCTTGATTGGAATAATGTAACTAGAGAGGCTATTCAGTGTCAGAAAACCTAATTCAAAGTAGAATAATATTATCCCTATTTATTTAAAAAATTGGAAATGAAGCCCATGTTAGACTGCAATAATTAGTTAACACCCTCTTCCAGCCCAATTATTTTTAGTTTTGCACACTGCTGGCTTCTACATCGTATATACATAATTTGGTCTATTCAGGTAAATAAGAGTTAATAGTAAGAGTATGAATTTGGACCAGTAGATAATTAGTATAAGCTGTTATGTGTAAAAGCTGGGCTGGCAGCCTGGGGATATAGCTCAGTTGAATAAGCGCTTGCCTGGCAAGTGCAAGGTCCTGAGTTCGATCCCCGGTACCACAAAAAAAATAAATAAATAAAATTAAAAAAAAAAAAAAAAAAAAAGCTGGGCTGGCAGGACTTTGATTTTAATAATGTCCATGGTATCAAATCAACAGTTTGTCATTATGGCTGTAAAATGCACAGATGGAGAAATACTTTATTCCTCATTTTGTAATTTATTTGTCTCTCCAAAAGAATCAACTGAGATTATTTTTCCTTTATTTGAATATTCAGAATAACAATAAAAGCTTCTAATTGAAATGTTGAACTTCAATAGGGATTATCATTTTCATTTTTATCATTATAATAAATTCTTTATTGATGTGCTATTTTTATTGTTATTTACCACCAAATTCGAGAGGGGATACACAAAAGGAAAAGACTAAAGCTATCACAAAGAGTGTAATCTTGTATTTTGGTTTTTTTTTTTTTTGAGACAGGTTCTCATTGTCTAGTTCAGGCTGGCCTCGAATTTACAATGATCCTTGTGCCTCACCTCACCAGTGCTGGGATTACAGGTGTGTAATCCACACCCAGCCTATAAGTAGTACAATCTTTACATAAGAAAAATATGCATGGCCAGACTTTGACACACTGTGGAGGACGTTAGTGTATTTTAGGTGCTGTAAATTCCCAATCAGAGCTGAGAACTTTCACAGGTATGAATGCATCTTGCAGTACACACCTTCATAGATTTGAACAAATCACAGAAGTAGCTCACATGCTTATTGTACCACTTTAAGGTGACTGTAAAAATAAAGAGTTTATTTCCAGTATATGTGTATGTTTGTGTGTGTGTGTGTGTGTGTGTGTGTGTTTGGTTTTTTATGCTTTATGTTGTAATTCTATTTGTGTCAAAGAGTTAAAAGGCTCACTTTGTCAGACGTACCAATGAACCTGACCTACAAATTCTTCTGCAGTGGAACCAATTTGTGAGTAGGGGCTTTATTATAATAAAAATGTACAGCTTTACATTTACAGTATGTATACAAAGTTATCTTTAAAATATAATTGAAATGTTTAAATATTAGCCTCATACAGCTGTTTAAAAGACAACAGCTACACAGTGAGTGGTATTCTAGTATACCACTAGTTTTAAGACTAACAACCATTCAAGAATATTATAATTTATATGAATGAAACTGAACCTTTGTTTTACAAGTCTTGTCTGTGAAGTTCTCACTAAAAGGAGAACTGGAAGAGACTTTATTTCCAGGAACTACCATTGCACATATAAAAATGTTATCACATACTCCATATATATAGGAGGAAGAGCAGCTCCTGAGTTCCCACGTGTTTCTCTTCCGGAGGGGGAAATAAGAGTTTCCACTGGTCTCAGGGCTGCCAATAATACTCAACATGTCCTTCCACTCTCCACTGTGAACTTGGCTCAAAGTTATCAGTCTATCATGGTTGCTTAAATGTGATGTGACTTCTCTTTCTCATTCAGGGTTAGAGTTGTTGCATATACCCATTTATTATATTTAATCAGAGATATAAAGATAGAAACCAGAGAGTCATATAGATTCCTACATTACTTTTCCTACTCCCAGTTCAAAAGCAGCCCTCTTACCGATCAGAGCCAATGACCCTATGAAGATCATATCTCTTCTTATCTTGTAATTCCCAGGGAAAACAACTCCAAAATTTCAATATGATATATGCTTGAACTCTGACTTGAATGTACTGCCCCTGAGCCCAAGATTCCAAATGGTATGCATCACCAGTCCATGATCACCATTTTTGGTTAATGTCTTCTGTTTTTTTGTTTCTTAAATTTCATAAATCTCTGCCCTTATGTTAAATATATTTAGGACTATTTTACTCATTTCTCTAGTTTTGTGAGATTGAAGATTGGATGATTGACTTTAGATTTTTCTCTCCTATTTATACATTTTCCCTTCATCATCTCTTTCCCTGTATCCCCCCAAGCTTTGACATGGTGTGTGGGCTTTCAGTTCAATGTATTTTCAAATTTTTCTTTCACAATTTCCCTTTAACTTTGTTTTGTTGTTTGTGTTTTAAAAAAATTCAAAGATATCTCGTGTATTTCATAAGTTGTTTGAGATTTTTGTAGTCCTTACTAAAAGTAACATGTAGCCTTTTGTCAGCTTCTGCATACTGAGGAAAGGGAACGCTGGAATCATTTGTCAAAAATAGGACAGAACATCTATGTTGACAGTGATAAAGAAGATGCATGCTAGCATCCCCATCCTCCACTTGGAGTGGCAGTGTGGGGTGTAATGGAATTCTGGCTAAGATCTTGCTTATGATAGGTTTATGGTCTGTGTATTTATGTACCTGTTAAATCATTTTCCCAGCTCCCAAGTGCAAATTTTTGCACACATATTTGCCATTGCAATTAACAACCACAGCAGCTCCCTAAATGTGTTCATCACTTTGGCCAAATACTGTAGCAAAACCACTTCCGGGAGGAAATACGTATTTTGGCTCAGTTTCAGAAGTTTAAGTCTATGATCACCAGCTTCACTGGACACAGACCTGAGGGGAGGCAGACCAGCACGGTAGGAGGCTCTGGTGGGGCAAATCTACCCACCTCATGTCAGTGGGAAAGCAGAGGGAATACGAACACCAGGGAGAAGGTGGGGGATGAAATAGAGTCCCTAAGGGAATGCCACTAAGAGCCACTTCCTTGAATTAAAGATCACCACGTTTCCATCACTTCTAAATAACATTATCAAATTTTGATACCGTAAATGTTTTATTGCACTAGTGAAGCTACAGCTCTCATGATCCAATCACCTTCTAAATCCAAAAGCCACGCCATATAAGCCTAACATATGAGAATTTTGAGGGACATTTTATATCTAACGATGACTAATATTTTAGAAGGAAATAGATAAAACTCTCTGAAATCCCCTATAGCCAAAATGGCATAAATATAAGAAATGATGTCTCATTTTAATATATGTGTATGTATTTATGTGTGTGTGTGTGACTGTGTGAGTCTTCCCCTGTGCATGTGTGTATAGTAAGAGAAGGGATTGTTGCAGAGACAAAGAGAAATAGAATCCAGATGGGTCATGAAGAATATCTATAGATTACCAAATTATTTTTCTTATTGCTGCCACCATTCAATATATCATCACAGTGTTGAAGCAAATAAGCATAGTCTTGAGTGCATGGTTTATGATCATTGACTGGGGGAATATATTCTTTTTTATTCAAATCAAAATAGACAATGAGAAAGTTAACATTCATATGTAATGAGCAAGTATATCTACTCAATTTTCCCCTCAGGAATATGTCAATGTTCCTGCACTCTCTCAGTAAAATTCAAAGGTGGAAGGCCATCTGGATATCATGCAGTACATCACGTTGAGTCAGTACATCGGTGACATTGTGTTGATCAGGCAGGATCAGAAAAGGGTGATTTCTGTGCTGTATGTTCAGTAAGAAAGATCTACTCCAATGGGGAGGAGAGAAATTTTATGAAGATCTGAATCAGACACTTAAATAAAACTGTTCTAGATGCAGTGATGGAGATATGCTGTTATAGTCTCTTCATAGTAATAGGCAAATTGATGCCTTGCACATCTACCATACAGAAAGAAAACAATGTCTGTTGAGTTTTATTTGAGTTTAAGGCATTAAAGGAAAAAAAGAGGCATGTGTTTTATAAAAGAAGACATTCTTTTACATGCTATTTTGATGTTATGTCCATCAAAACATAGCATGAATCATTTTATTGAAAATAAAGTAATGCAATAAGTGCACAATGCTCAGGCATAGGAACAAGTTATCATACATAAAGTAAGGAAATGAGAGGCTGTGCTACAGTATTAACATATGGTGAAACAAAAATTTTATTAAATTGAATATGAATCTTGTTTGTAGGGATGATATTAAAAAATATCAGGCCCATTTTCTTTGTTTCCTTTTATCTGCACTTAACACTGCTACTGTGGCATATCAGTTTTCTCCATGCTCTTATTTCCAACTGTGGCAGTGCTTCTGTTTCATTGATTTGCTGCCCATCAAATCAATCTGATCTACCTCACTGGCAAGGTGTCACTGAAAACAGGCTTTCATTAGTTTGCTAAGTAGGGTATGCCTGCTGTGTTTAAACTGTTCCATAGAACTATTATGCCCCACCATTTGCAATTACTATGATTGTGCTCTCTTTCTAGAACTCTTCTCCCTGGTTGACTTACCTACAGTGAATAGCATAGACTTTTCAGCTGCGGGCTTCCAAAGAAGCACCAGTTTCTCACAGAACAATGAAAATACCTGCTCAGGGAAAGTAGGAAACCATCATGTGGGGTGAAACCAGTTCATTTACCATGATTAGGCAGTTTAAACTTTTGCCTGTATTTCTTGAGGGTACTTTCCATTACGTTTGAAAATTTTGCTAAGCTGTATCTCAGAGTCAATCATTGTAGGCGAATTTTAATTTGTTTTTCATCTGAGATAATTTTTTTTCTCTAATTTCTTTATGACTATAGTGAGCGCTCACTGTATTTTTTTCTGGGTTTTTACTTTGGTCGATTTGTTTTCATTGTTTTTACATTTTCATTCTATTCAGGTTTTTATTTTCATGTGCTTGTTTGATTATTTATAATTTACTTTAGAATGTTGTTTTAACTTTCTTTTGATCTTATTTAATACTTAATACATTTTTAAAAATAACTTTTTTAATCAGTAAAAATGTTATATATTTTAATTCCTTTCCCTTTTTGTACAGTATGTGATAATTATATTTTAAAATAAATTTTTACTTATATTTGTAAATATATTCTAGGGAGAAGTCCCTGCTCTGTGCTTCAGTGACATTCAGTTTTCTTAGACGGTAAAGTATGGTGACCAGAAGAGGCTGGTTGCTCTTCATTTGTTCTCTTTTTTTATTTTCTTTTACTACCCTATTGTGGACAAGCATTCTTTTCTGTGTTTTTCTACCCTAGAAACTGTGCTTGCTCATGGCATAACATCTGTTTCTCTTATTTTGAAGACCTTTCTTGGAATGGGTATTAGGAACTACATAGCCAAGATCTGCTTTAAAATTAGTTATGCTTGGAGTTGAAATTATAGCTTCTTGATCACCGTCTATACCACCATTGGGACCTAGGTGAAGGCATGGAGGCCTTTCCATCACCACCTCTGCCACCACTGCTGCAACCCAGGTAACACCACACTGGAAGGCCAAAGAAGAGCCCCCCCCCCGCTACTGCTACAACTGAGATGCACTCCTCAAGAAGGCCCAGAGACCGGAGAGAACACCAGCAAAACAGGAGGGTCCCAACCAGGGCTCACAGGATGGGCAGGTGAGGCTAGTGGTGTGAAAAGTATGAAGAAACAGTAAGGTTTTGACCCCACAGTTGGTAAGCGAGGTAAAACAGTGCCGTGCTTGGGGACAAAGACACAGGGATAGGAGAAGCCAGGCATGCCCCCTTGTTCTTTCTCTCTCTTTCCTTTTTTTATTACTTTTTGGTTCTTTTGTTTGCTTTGATTTGTTTCCTTTTCTCTCTTTACCTACTTTTTTCTTTTTTTCGCTTTTCTAAACAGCTCGGGAGAACTCCAGTCACGGAAAACTAATCCCAGCCCCCAAACCCAGAGACAAGTTCAGACAGTATCTTGCTTCTCTCTCACCCTTTCTCTTCTGCCCTTTCCTCCAGTGTCCCAGCGTGTGCACGGTCATCCTTTGTCCTCCACCCTGCTTCTGCTTTCTTCTCTGTTATCTTTGCTTTATCCACTAGCCTTCTTAAATCTTCCCATGACCAGGTAAAACCATTCAATGAAGGGGAGCCATTTTGAACATAAGCTACCAATTTACAGTCAGTCCTGTCATATAATTGTAGATTTTGCTTCTATGGTTTAAGGTACAAAGTTAATACCTACCACAGTTTGTCAGTTTTTAAAATTGTGTTTAATGCCATTGTTATTGCTAATTGTACTACTTTACCCAGGATGTGGTAACTGCTGTAATCAGTTGTTTTCCCCCTGTAACAATATTGGGAAGTTCTGGGCTAATAATACTAATACAGCCTAGCAGAAATAACTGGGTACTGAACCAAACAGATGCCAGCATCTCATCGTTCATTAACTGGAAAGGTAAGATCTTGTGACAGACACAAACCAAGAACCTCCTACACACAGAACACATCCCTTAGGAACAGACTTTTCAAAGAGAGGACTTCATAATAGTGACTTAGCCACCTACTTTAAAAACATACAATCATCAACAAACAGAAGACCTTTCAAAATAGAAAATTACAAGACACAAAAATAAGATGCATTCTCAGACCTCCAGCCTACCCAGGGCAAGTCTAGGAGACAAGGTGAAAGAGGAAAAGGGAAGAAACACATCTGACATTTTTGAAGTGATAGCAATCAAAGTAAAGAAATGAATTCATGAGACTATAGAAGAATTCAGATCAGGAATAATCCCTCAGGTAGAAAAATAAATGTCAACATTTATGAAGGAATCACTCAGCAAATCTAGAATAGAGATGAATAAAAAATATATGATGATAGGAAAAGTAGGGAAATAATGAATGACCAATATAGGAAAAAGGGCGCATGAAACGGATTGAAATGTGTATCCAAGAAATAAAAAATTCCAGTGACTGCTGGCAAGACTGCTAGAATGAGACTGAACATAGACTTTCAGACATTGCAGACAGTACTGCAGCTGGTGACTGCAACAGAAAGATGTCTTTAAAATAACAAGGGATCAGGAAATAACAATTTTACAGCTACATGTAAATACAATGAAAAATAAGACTTATACTGTCAATGAAAGAGCAGGAGTCAATACAAATTATATAAAAAGACTATTTGCAGAAATAATAACAGGACATTCCCCCAAAATGAGAAAAACAATCTTATGCTGCACCTCAAGCTTCTAGAAAATGAAGAGCAAGTCAAGACCAAAGCATATACAAGGTAGGAAATTATAAAGATCAGAGCAGAAATTAATGCAATTGAGACTATGAAAACAATACAAAGAATAAATTCATCAAAAGTTGTTTCTTTTAAAGAATAGAGAAAAATTATGAACCCCAACCAACCTTATCATACTCTACATAGAATAACCACCCAAAACTCTACAAAAGACTGCTAGAATTATTAAGCAAATTCAGCAGCATACCTGGATATAAAGTCAACACTCAAAAAGACAAACAACAAACTCAGTGAGAGAGAATTTAGGAGAACAACATCTTTTGCAAACATTTCCAAAAAAATGAAATACTAAGAAATCCATCTAACAAAGGAAGTAAAAGATCTTTACATCAAAAAATACAGTACTCTGAAAATGGAAATCAAATATGATATCAGAAAATGGGAAGATATGGATAGATAGGAAGGACAAACTGTGAAAAATGTCATGCTTCCCAAACTGTTGTACAGATTTAATGCAATCCCAATAAAAATACCAGCGGCATATCTCACAGATCTAGAGAAAACTTTCCTAAAGTCTATCTGGAAACAGAGGAGACCTAAATAGCAAAGGCAACCCTGGGCAACCAATACAAGGCAGGAGGCATCATAATTCCCAAACTGAAATTATACTACAAAGCTACTATAATAAAATCAGCATGATACCAGCAAAAATAATAAAAATAATAAAAACAGACTGGAAGAGCTGTGGAATACATTAGATGATTCAGGCACAACTACAAATACACTCAGTCACCTTATCTTTGACAAATGGGCCAAACGTGTTCACTGGAAGAAAGATAACATCTTTAATATACAGTGCTGAAAAACCTGGTTTTCCACATGTGGAATACTAAAGCTAGACCCATGTCTAACCCCTTCACTAAACTAAAGTCAAAATTAAACAAAGAAGAACACAATAAAATAGGACCATTAAATCTACTGGAGGAGGAAGTAGGTAGAAATCTTGAAGAGACAGAGGTAGGCAGAGAATTCATGAACAAAAACCAAACTGCACTGAAATATTTCACAGAATCAACAGCTTGGATCTCACCTTATTGAAAAGTTTTTGCACATCAAAGGAAATCACCAACAGAATGAAAAGATAACCCACAGGGAGGGGAAATATTTAGCCAATTGTCCCTCAGACAAAGGACTTCTGTCTAGAATATATAAAGAAATGAAAAAAAAAAGAAATGAAAGAATCAGACATCAAAAATCAAAGACCCTATCCAAAAAGGGCATCTGATATGAATATAATCTTCTCAACTGAAAAAATACATGAATGCATGAAAAAATGTTCAACATCTCTAGTCATTTGAGATAGGCAAATTAAAACAATACTGAGATTCCATCTCATCCCTGAAAGAATGGCTATCATCCAGAAATTACCCAGTAAGAAATTCAGCCATGGTTGTGGGGACAAAGAAACATTTCTTTACTGTTGGCAGGAGGGTAGATTGATACCACCACTGTGGAAATCAGTGTGGAGATTCCTCAAAAATCTAAGATTAGAAGTCAAATCTGACCCAGCTATTTGCCTTCTTGGTATTTTCCCAGAATTCAGAAAAACACACCACAGTGATATATGTGCAGCCATGTTTATAGCAGTACAATTTGTAACCACTAAATATTGGAAACAACACAAATGCCCATCAACCAAGGGATGGATAAAAAATGTGATTTTTTATACAATGGAGTACTACACAGCTATAATGAAAGACAAACTCAAGGCTTTTAGAGGAAAATAGATTCAAATAGAGATCATATTCATAAGGGAAATAAATCAGACTCACATCCATAAACATCATATTGTTTTCCTAGTGTAAGGAATTGAAAGAGTAAGACCCAAAATGTACAATGAATGTTGTAAGAGAGAAACTGCTGAAAAGGAAAGAACAACTGCGATGAGGAAAGAAGAAGGAAGGTAAGAGAATATATATATATATATATATATATATATATATATATATATATATATATACACACATACACAACATAGCTAAGATAATTATACTACTAATTGCTATTAGAAAATTTAAAAGAACAATTTGTGCTTATATTGTTTGATCAGTTTTGCATACATATGACTTCTAATCTGAACAAGTACTTTGAATATAATAACATGCAATATATTAATCATTGTTAATTTTCTATCTTTTTTTGAAATTCTCTGTCACTGTTTTTATTTTTTTCTGTCTTTAAAATAAAAATGTAATTACATCATAAATTTTCCCCTCATCTTTTCAGGGCATCTCTTTGGCCTCCCTTCTCCTTCTCCACATGAATGTGAGCTTGCATCAACAGTAATACCTGCAATGGAATCTGGAAGTTATTTCACTATATATTATAAATACTTTAGGCTACATATTATAAATACTTTATTCATAAACACATATTATAAATTATGTACCTATGTGTATGCGGGATAGCTTAAAGTGGTACTACTGTGTTCTATTGCTTTACTGAAAGGAACAGTTCATGATTACTTGTTTGATCACCATTGCATGTCTCTGTTTGTTTTCCTGAGAAACCACTTTGAAGATACCAATACGTAATACTAATACAACAGCAATTGTTAATTTCCTACCACTTTGTCTCTAACTCTGTATTGTTTCTATTGTGTTTATGCTATTTTCTAAATGGATGTCTGTTTGTTAATATGTTTTCCTTCTTTTATTTTTAAAATAAATGTAAAAAATACTTTAGGCCTTGAAGTGTTCTCTGTTTCCTGAAACTTCTGAAGGAATAGGTTCTAGGTGATGTCCTTTTTATTCTTTTTGGAAGTTAGGGTCAGTCGGGATTGGACTCTCATGGTTACCGTCACTATCCAGTTCTGAACTTCCCCTCGGCTCCTCTTGCTGAATATGTTACAATGTAGCTGGTGTTGGATATGCCCTTTTCCTTGACAGCATTTTGGCATTAGAGCTTTCTTATGTATTTACTTTATCTCTTTACTTGCCAAATAAATTGATCCTTTGTTTTCTGAGTTGGTCTAACTGCATTTGTAATCCCTTTTCTTTTCCATCACAGGGTCAAAAGGCAACAATTTTCCTCAGTGCATGAGACATAATTCCTGAAGTTTTCGTATCCAGTGTAACTAAAACATAATGTAGTCTTTGTTTTGGGGCTTATCTTTGAACTAGGAATTGCTTGTGAGTTAAAAGTGTTGTCAGGGCGAGGGATATAGCTCAGTTGTAAAATCGCCTGCTTGGCAAGCACAAGGTGCTGAGTTCAATTCCTGGTACCACACACACAAAAAGATTGTTAATATTTCACTTTTATTTGCTTCTTATTTTCCTATACAGCACAGATTTATTATTGTATGCAAAGAAAATGACTTTTAAAATTGCATTCTGTGTACTGAGCTTTTCTCTTGGTTTAGTTTGAAACAAATTTGTTCCCCTATAAAACTTTGTGACCATTCAAAAACATGCATTCTTTGAAATTAGTTTACATTGATTAAATAAATTCTGTTTTATACCATCTATTCCTTCAATGTTAACAGGTAAAAGTTTTAAGTGATCAAAATTATATTAGACTTTGAATGAAGTCACAGACATTGCTTACTTCTCCTCCTTCTTTATTTCCATTCAACAGCTGTACATCATCTCTGATCCAGGAGCTATGTGTTAAGTGTTGAGTGAGGAATACTAGGATTATTCAGACCCCTTCCTGGATATGATTTCCTCACAGCCAGTAAGACTAATAAGGAACTTTTGTCCCATTGACTAAATAAGAACTTTTGTCCCATATTGCTTAGAGGGAGATTTGCCTAAGCTACCTTAATTTTCCGCAAGCTGGTTCATGCATATTTGTGCTTGACTGCAAAGGGCTGCGCTTCCGTGTGGTCTCCATTTAATATGTGTGTCCATCAATGTGGATGAATATTTAGTTTTACCAATTCCTCTTCTCTGTATAAACATCTCTCTTCTTTCTATAAAAAAAATCTCTGTAGAGAACAGGCTTTGACTTCCTTTACTCATTAAAAGTAGGCCCTCAACACCTTACTGCATCAAGCATTTCCTCATTTGGCCTGGAATTCACGTCTCCAGGCCTATTGTTTGGTCAATGAAGCTAGAACCAACTTTGAAGTCATATTCTACCCCTTTGATGTGCTATGGAGAATAGTCATGGTACCAGGAACATCCTTATTTCTTTCCAGCCAAACTGAGCCCTGGGATCTTAAAGCCTAACCAGCACTTGTACTAACCGCTTCCTGCATTCCAGAAACCTCTATGAAAATAGAAATCTATCTTTATGTTCACATACTCATCCAAAGCCCTGTGGAACATGAAAACCTTTCCTGCCTCTTTCTCAAGTTTAGTATAAGTCCTGAAAATAAAGCACAGCATACTCTAAGTCTCCCAGGACACCTTTCCCAAGGTTGCCCTGAACACACACTGCTCCAAAGGTACAGCATGCAGGCACCAGGAGTTGTGATGTGGCAGTTGCAGACTCATTCTACTCCAAATGACATTTTTTCTCCTAGTTCAATAGGCACTCACCAAACCTTCAAATTATTCTCATGGAACATCTGTCAGTTTCAGCGAAAAGTGATGCGTTTCTGTTTTATCCCAGAAGAAAAGGCTCCAGCGGTCTCCCTCCCCTGGAGGAAAGGAGCATGGTGCCACTTGGTAGGAATAAATTAGTTCTGCAAGACCTCCTGGGAGACTGTATGTCCAACTCTCCAGGACAAATCAGAAGCTTTCCTTAGATGCTGTAGTTCTCAATGGCTCATTTCTATGACTGAGGCCACCTTACCTGTAACTGTTTCTATACTGACAAAGTAGTTGAGGCTGAGGACAGTGGCTATACGGGTTCTGACTTGTAGTGCTCGTATATTTACGTGATGCACATACACTAACATGACCTATCTCAAGCTATCATCTCAATGGTACTGAGTAGAGAATTGAGAATAAAGGCACACAGTTGAAATTTAGGAGCCAGAACGTGCCAGAATGAATATGCAGTTGCTTATAATTATGGAACAATAAGAAATATGCATAGCTATATTTCCATTCCAATCAACAATTGCTCCAGTGGACAAATCAAGGTAAACTTATATTCAATTATGTCATTATTGTGTTTCCTCATGCTTTCAAACCTTAAAGTTGTTCTCTGGAAGTTCTTTACATAAAGCTCAGCAAATTTTGAGAATGGGGCAGGAGAATATTGCCTAAATTGTCTCTTTTATTTTCATTAGCGTATAAAAAGTGTTCTGCAAATGCTTGGTAGTTTAATGTACTGTATGTGTGTTGTTGGCCTAGCAAAGACTGATTTATACATGTTACAAGCAATTAACTGAAAGCCTTTGCTAAGAAATAATTAACAGGGATACAGCTCAGTTGTCCAGCACTGGCAAGCAAGAGTTCATGAGTTCAATTCCTGGCATAAAAAAAAAGAGAGAAAGAAAGAAAGAAAGAAAGAAAGAAAGAAAGAAAGAAAGAAAGAAAGAAAGAAAGAAAGAAAGAAAGATAAAGAAAGGAAGGAAGGAAGGAAGAAAGAAAAGAAAAAGAAGTAATTCATATATCACACAATTCACCTCCTTGAAGTATCACAATTCAATACCTTTAGTATTGGTTAATAGTTTGTCACAGGTGAATTGTGTGATCTGTGAACTGACTTGTACATCTGGTAACACTGTTTGAGAACACTGTCACTATTTCCAAAAGAAACATTGCTTCACTTAGCTCTCACCTCCAGTCGTTACATCCACCTGATCTCTAGGCAATTGCTAATCTATTTTGTAGTAGCCTTTTCTGGACAGTTCCTACAAATGGAATTATGCCATATGTGATGTTTTTCTCTGGCTTAGTTCATTTACTGTTTTCTATATGTATTTATGTTAAAGCATGTAGCACAACTATATCCCTTTCTTTGACTGAGCAATATTCCACTGCATGAATGTAAAGACTTTCTTAGCTACACATTAACTGGTAAGGACTTGCGTTATTAATGTTTCATCAATTTTTATGTACAAATCTCTATAGACATGTTTTTGTTTTGTAGAGGGTATAATTAGGAATGGTATTTTTAGACAATATGATAGCTATATTCAACATCTTTGTTGATTTTTGAAACAGGGTCTTGCTATGTAATTCAGGCTGACCTTAAACTCACTGCAATCATCCTGCGTAAGTCTTCTGAGAGCTAGGATTAATGGCATGTGCCACTATGCCCAACATGATGAACTTTTCAAAGGACTACTAAAGCCACTGCACCATTACACACCCACATTAACAGTGTATGCCAGTTTTAATTCACCACATCTTTGCCAATATACAATGCTACCAGTCTTATGTATGATTTTGATTTTCATTTCCTTAACTGCTAGGTATGTGCATTGTCTTGGGTAGATGTCTAAATGTTATGTAACTGTGTTAATATGATATAGGCCTTCTTTTAATGCCATACCTATATGTTTTTTAAATTTTTAACATGGTTCTGTTGTTTGCCTCTTTTCCTCCAACACTTACTCCTACTCATCCTGCAAATAAATTACCATTACTTACTGAGATTTATCCTTCTACCCATTACCTGTTCATGTAATCATACATAGTACATATACATGTAAAATTTTCAACTGAGTTTAGATTAATACCTCATGGTCTCTGTGATAGTTATGTTTGAGTTTACAATAATGTCTCATTCAATGCCCTTTTTGTGACTATTAGAAAGATTTTTAGCTCTATCTTTTCTTTGAACAATGCTATACTAAGCATCCTTATACCCGTGTCCTGAGACTTTGTTTTTACGAGTTGCATTCCAGAATAGCAAGGCTGAATTAAAACCCTGATGTTTTAAATTACACTGAATATTTCTTGATCTTAGCCAAAAGGCCAAGAAGCGATACACTGAATATTTCTATTATTGGCAAATAGGTAACAATAGTGTACATTTTTAATAATAATATAGGAAGGCATCTTTTCCTCATAGTCAGCATCAATAGATACATATTTCTTTTAGTTTCTGTCACCGTTATAGTCTTATTGTGAGATTTTTGTCACCTCTGGCACTTCCCAGGTGACTACTGAATGTGAGCTACTTATGTAATGCTATGTGATCTATGAGAAGTTGTTCTTCAGTGATAAACCTATTCAGAGCTTCTACCTATTTGAATTAGTCAGCTGACAAATTTTTGACATCAGTATGGGTTAAATATCTTACAATATATTATTTAACTACCATTGATATTTATCTTTAAAACAGTTTTCTACCTCTGCTATTAGTGCATTTGAATTTACAATGTTCTTTCTTAAGTGTTTTAAATTTAACCCAGACAATTATTGGCTAATGGTATTTTTATTGGGATTGCATTAAATCTGTATAACAGTTTTGGGTTATTTTCACTCTTGGTTCTTCCAATCAAAGAGCAGTGGATATCTTTCCATTTTCTGATATCCTCTTTGATCTCCTTTTCAGGGTACTCTAATTTTCACTGTATATTTTTATATCATTTGTTAGATTGATTCCTGAGTATTTCATTATGTGGATACTATCATGAAGGGTGTGCTTTGCCTAATTTCTCTCTCTGTGATGTTTTGCTTGTGTACAGGAATGCTACTGACTTTTTATCCTGACTTTGTATCCTGCCACACTACTGAATTTGAATATTAAATCCTCAACTTTTGTGGTGGAGTTTTGGGGTCTTTTATGTAAAGTATCAAGTCATCTGCAAATAATGATAATTTAACTTATTTCTTTCCTATCTTTATTTCTTTTATTTTTTCTCCTCTCTAATTCTCTAGTTAATGTTTCTCGAACTACATTGATTAGCAGTGGTAATAATGAATATCCTTGTCTTCCTCATTTTAGAGTGAAAGCTTTTTGTTTTTGACCATTTAATATGAGGCTAGCTGTTGGTTTGTTATAGGTGGTTTTTGTAAGATTGAGATAAAGACCATCTATTCCAATTTTCTGTAGGGTTTTTATCATGAATGGCATTGGATTTGATCACGTGATTTTTGTCTTTGTTTCTGTTAACATGGTGTATTACATTTATTGATTTGTGTATGCTGAAACATCCCTACATTCTTGGGATGAATCCTACCTGGTCATGATGTATATCTTCTTGATGATTTGCTTCATTCTGTTTGCTAGTACCTTACTAAGAATTTTTGCATCTATGTTCATTAGGATGACCAGCCTATAGGTCTTTTTTTTTTATTGGTTGTTTCTCTGGTTTTGGAATCAAGGTAATATTTCCTTCCGGAAATGATTTTGGAAGTACTGCATCCCTTTCAATTTCTTTAAAGAGTTTGAGTACTAGTGGCATTAGTCTTTCTCTAAATTTCTTCAACATTGAATCCCTTAGGGCCTAGTTTTTTTTGTTGTTGTTGTTGTTGTATTTTAATTACACTTTTAATTTCATTGACTGATATTAGGTTATTTAAAATTTTTATATCTCCTTGATATTTAGTTTTTGCAATTTAATTTTGTCTAGGAATCTGTACATTTCTTCTGTGTTTTCCATTTTATTAGAATACAGGCTCTCTTAGTAGGTATTGGCAATCTCCTGGGTTTCTGTGGGGTCCACTGTGATTTCTCTCATTTCACTCCTAATTACTTGAATTTGTCTTTTCCTTCCTCTTTTCAATGGGATTGGCTAATGGTTTATCAATTTTATTTATTTTTTCAAGGAACCAACTTTTTGACTCATTGATTCTTTGTATTGTTTTCTTAGTCTCTCTTGCATTAATCTCTCCTCTTTATAATTTACTCCCTTATATGACAGTCAAGTTTAACTTTTCTTCTTTTTTTAGAAATTTGAGGTCCAATATTAGTTTGTTTATTTGAGCTCATTCTGTTTTCCTGATGTGTGAGTTCATTATTATAAATTTCTCTCATAAGACTGCTTTCCTTGTGTCCCTTATGGTTGTATGGTATGTTGTATTGGCATTGTTGTTCAAATGTACAAACTGTTTAATTTTGTCTTTAATTTGCTCTGTGACCCACTGATTGTTCAGAAGGGTGCTGTCCTTCAGAGCATTTGGTAGAGTTGATTTGGTGGTCACAAATTTCTTCAGTTTTTCTTTGTTGTGCAAAAGTCTTATTTCTCCATCAATTTTGAAAGATAGTTTTGTGGGTTACATGAAACTGGGCTGAAAATTGTTTTTCTTTAGTGTATGAAATACCCCACCCCAAATTCTGCTTCATTTCACGGTTTGTGTTGAGAAGTCTGTTGTGATTCTGATGGGCTTTCATTTATAGGTGATGTTTCTTTTTTTCTAGCTATTTTTAATATTTTGCTCCTGTGGTGATTTATAGGGCTTGGTGTAGATTTACTCTGGTCATGGTTATTTGGAGTTTTACGTGCTTCGTTTATTTGTATGTGAAATTCTTTATCCATGTTTGGAAAGTTTTATGCAAATTATTTCTGCGAAGAGGTTTTTAATGGCTTTTGTGCTATCTCCAGCATTCTCACTGATTCAGTCAGTCTTATGTTATTCTTCTTTTCTTCATCCTATGGGTTTTGGATTGGTTTTTCATGATCTTTTGCAATTTTTAAGATATCTTTCTTTCCTTGGTCTCTAGTCACATTCTTGTCTTCTAAATATGATATTTTATCCTTGCCTTCATTCAATCTACTGCATATAACGTCAGTGGAGTTTCTAACCTCCTGTATTTCTGTTTGGATCTGTTTCATTGATTCCCTTTCTTGTCTATGTTTGGCCTTCGTGGTTTTCATTATTTTGCTGAGCCCCTCTATTTGTTTATCTATGTCTGCTTTAACATATTTTATTTTGATAGTAATTTCTTTTGGTACCTTAGAGAAAATTTTTCTATGGCTTCTTTCATTTGTTTTCTTCACTTTTGCTGCTATGATTTCAGCAAGTTCCATTTGATGGCATCTAACTTCCTCTATCTTTTTGTGCTCTGGACTTGTCCTGCGTGTAGTGGGCATTTGGGATTTCATTTTGCTCTCCGTTTTTCATTTTCTATTTTCCATTCTATTGTGTTTTCTGGTTTGATGTTCGTAGGTTTTTTATGTTAGATAGCCTTATCACTAGTGTTGAGGTTTCTTCAGAGGTGTCTGCTACTCCAGATGTCTTCTCCATGTAAGTAGTTATTGATCTTTAGGTCTACTCCAAGAATATACCTTCCCACTATATTAAGTCTGAGGAGTCACTATCAATTTGACGTAGGGCCCTTTTCTTTGGTAGTGGCCTATGGTGACAGATATGATCCATTTTAATTGCACTGCTTGCATAATGATGGGAAAAACTGGTTATAGTATGTATGACATCCTGGTTAATGTTGTTTATTTGGCAATAACAATAGACTTAAGGTCAGCCTAGTTACTGACAAACTGTGGTAACTATTAACCTGATAGCTATAATTGTAGGAAGAAGATCTACAGAAATATAATATAACTTACAACTTACACAATGAACTTACATACAATGATTTTCCACTTAGTGTGGTGATTTTCACTTTTTATGGGAGGTGGGAGGATAGGGGAGTAAGATTGAGAGATGAATGATGTTAAATACACTCTGAGCAGGGTGAGAGGGTTTGAGATGATCATGGATGGTCATCTAGGTTTGAGGATACTGTAGAACCCAGGAGGGAAAGATCTGAAGAGGTCTATGAGTTTTGAAGTGAATCAGAAAGAGAAGAGACAGTGTTTACTTGTATGAAAGTATCATAAAATCAAGTGATATAGTTGATGAAAGAGAGGAAGAGGACAAGTAGAATAAAACAAAAGGAAAGTTTAGAGACCATCTGCTGGTCATATTGCTAACGTCACATTGGATATTTCCATACCTCTAGTTCTGCCCATCCCTCATGTGCCCCTTAGCCGGGATCCTGCTGTGTCATTGATGTTCCTGCAGGTTTCTGGGCCCTGGGTCCCATCAGTGGAGGGAGGAAGGGTGGGTTCCAGGTTTCTCTTGCCGGCCACATGATCCTAGGTCAATGGAGGAAGGGAGGAGCTGAACTCACACTCCTCTAACCAGCTGCATGGGCCCAGGGCCCATAATAATTTTCAATGTCTTTCAACAGTGTATGCCCTGCTGCATGTTTATGGCTTTCTTTAAAAGTTCTTTTCTATTTATTACTTTTGTTCTGAAGTATTTTATATTTTTAAATTATTTGTTGAAGTACTCTTTTCACTTATCTTATGTTAAAGAATTAAATTATATATAGTATACATGAATAAATTGACATAGACGTAGCTACAGATAGATAAAATTCCTAAGAGACATTCTGTTTTGAGATGTGAATACTTACACCATCTGACATGAATGATTTTTATTATTTTTTCTTTTTTTCCCATGTCAGTAAACAAAGTTTGTATGTCAATTATATATACTTCTGATACAATGCCACTGTATTTGATTGGTGATGTGCAGTATCATTATCAAATATTACAGGAAAATAAAAATTTGAGAAAGATTGAGAAAAGAAAAGAACAATTCTGCTGAATATCTGAGATCTTCATTATCATTTCTCATTTTTTATTATTTTTTATTCTTTTAAAATAAAAAAATGAAAACTTAATTATCTGAAAGTAGGAATGCATCTTTTTCTATCTCTTGGGCTTGAGAAATGTGTACTTTTAATTACATGCAAGTCGTCACAAGTCATAACTTGATAATAAATGTTGATAACAAATTGGGATTGCTTAGGTTCTTGTGAGAAAAAGAATGTTTCATTCATTCACTCATTCATTGAATCATTTATTTATTTGACAAATAATTATTCATTATCTATAATATGTACAAGATGAAAGTCCTTGCTTTCTGGCAAAACTCATTCAGGCTGAGAGATGTTAGAGAAGTTATAAAATAAACATTTCCAAATAACTTTCATGATGCTAGGCATGGAGGCATCTGCCTTCAGGCCCAGTTACTATGGAGGCTCACAGAAGAAGATGGAAAATTTAAGGCAACCCTGAGAAGTTTAGCAAGACCATGTCTAAAGATGACAACAACTATAATATGAAGGGCTGGGGATACAGCTCAGTGCCCCCTCAATTCAGTCCATAACACTGGGAAAAATTGATAATGATGAGTGCTAGCGAAAAAACAACCCAATAAAATAGAGGATGGAGGGTGGAAGAAAATGGAATTCAATCACTTATGGAGTAGTTAAAGGAGATATCATCAAGAAGTTATTGAAAGACCTAGAGGGTAGTAAGGAGTGAACCTTGATGATATAACAAGGGAAAAATTTCCAAGCCGAAAATAACAGCAAAAACAAACTACAATATTTTGCTTGGATAAGTGTTCGAACTATTTATTAGTTCCATTTGTTTTTCTGTGAGGCATTTTGATCTTTCAAAGTCATTATTACAAAGATTGTTTCCAGATGCTTTGACACTAGCTTCCTGTGAAAGCTTTCAGTTTCTCCTCAGAGATTACATTAGGGAATTTACTGTCAATAACTTGTGTATCTAATTGTATCAGAACCAGGTGCCTAGTGAATACTGAGTCTTAATCTTTATGAAGCTAGGCCATATTCATTCAAAGTTGCTAGTCTATCTTTCTAGAGGTAGATATTCAGTGTATGTTTGACATAGTTCCTTTAGTTTGGAATAAAAAATCACCGTTTAGCATCCTCCAATTGTACAAGTATAAAACAAGTAATCACCCTGATTTTGGAGAAAAATGTTCAGTCACTGCTTAGTAGAATTCTGTAACTCAAGACAAAAGAATTATGTTGCTGAAATATTGAAAGTTTATTTTTCTATGTTAGATATGAATTTGAAGTGAAAGTGCTTAAAAGATATTGTTATTGGTAAATGTACCTTTGGTTTCCGCACAATTGCTCCCATGACTTTGGGATAAAACAATCAAGAAAATCAGAAATATTAATGTTTGCAAGTTCTAAGCCCTCTTTCCTTAGTTTGCAGATAAAATGGATCAAGAACTTAGTCAAACGTGGTATAGAACAGCTTCTACAATAGTGGCCGTTCCTCAATCCATGAAACTGTAAGATTCATTTCAGTTAAGAGATGCTGGAAGAGGACAAGCACAGCAACAGCATGAAGATGCACACCTGACATTGCTAACTAGAAGAATGTCTGCTGAGAGATGTTGCCAGATGACTCCTAGGTATGATCTAATGTGCCCTGGAGACCTCAGCACAGCCAAGGGCCCATCAACCACTCTTCTGCAGTCCACCTCAGTAAATACCCCACAGAGTCACGCAGCATGGTCCCATCAGGTTTTGCCTTACATGGCATAGTAAGGAGCTATGTTTGAGAATGGTGGGTGCCCATTTTCAAGTCGGAAGGAAACAACACTCAGTAGGAATGATGTTCACAAGGAGGTTCATTTGAGAAAAACCAAAAACCCAAGAACCATGAGATCACAGTAATGAGATCTTACAATAAATACATATACTTAAATGTTTTCCAAATCACGTTGCTATTTAAGTGCTTTCTGTTTTGTTGTGCTGTAGGTTACCTGCAGAGCCACTCACATTCATTTACGGTATTTGCATGACTGTTTCAAATTAAATAAACAGAATTTAAGATTTGCTAAAGACCAGTATAGTCTGCAAAGCCAAAACTTCTTTTCAACCTTGTAATAAAATAATTTGCTTATATTAATTCTAGAATATCACATCATATTTGTTACTTGAATAAAAAGTCTATATTTGTAGTGTATATTTTATTTAGAACTACTTATTGATAAATAAGAATAGATAGTGTAGTAGATATTATAGGAACCATTTTGACTTTTCTCCTTTTTGTACTTTTTCACACTCAGAGAGATTTTTTTACACTACAAATATATTTCAGTGTTACACTGTCTCGCTTTGCACACTATCTCCACTATGGTACCCAGGTTTTATTTGTAAACTCATTTTGATTTTTTTCTGCATTTGAAATCTTTTCAAGCTCTGTTATCAGATAGTTGAATGTCTAACAAATATTCTTTCCCGATGCAAGGAGACATTATTTATATTGCCTGTTATTCTGTTCTCATAAACCATGAAAAAAGCACACAGATAGCATTTTCAAGTCTTCCAGTGTTCTTCACAGTGGGTTTCCTCTGTGGTTCAATAACCATTTTCTGAGAAGTTAGAATTCACCCTTCCTCACATTTCTAGACCCCCAAATCAACAGAGATCTCAATATTTATCTATTTTTTCAGATTCATTCCTAAATAAAACAATATTCAATTCTTCTCAATTTCTAAAAAATCAAATTTTCCATGTAAATTTGACCTGAAATGTGCCACATTTTATCTATAAATCAATATGTATAATTAAAATTACAAAGCTATGAAGAAAAAGTTGTATGCAGATTTACTTTAACCAAATTGGTGCTTTCGCATAAGTGATTTTCTTTGTTAATAATGTTCCAAACGCAGCGTGGTAAGAGACACAGTCATGTGTTCTGCTTCTGTCGTAGATTTCCCTTTAGTGCTTCTCTATTTCCTTTCCATGTATAGCCCCTTGCACTTGGGAAAAACACATTTCACAAAGAGCTCTTTTGCCTGTCTGCCTCCTTTGAACAGCTTGGAATGGAAGCTCCTTGGAGGGAGGAACTATATCTTTTACATGTTAAAGACCTGACACAAAATCAGACCTAAGTAAATGTTAAAGCATCATTAGACAAAATACTTCAATCATTCTCCGTTCTGAACAAGAGAGCTGGGGAGGTGGTGACAGCTGGAGTCTACTTGAGACGCTGATACCTGTGGGTGTTTTTGTCATGCTACAGCCTGAGGCCCCTTCTGTTGAAAAGACAATGGAAAATATTAAATATACTGACAGGTGTCTTAAGCAAAAAAGGAAGGGAAATGAAGGAAAGTGCCTATGGGGCAGAATATTTGAAAAAGCGTTTTGTTAAGAAGAAAGGAGCAATCATGCAGCTAAAATTTGTTTTTCAAACTTGTGCAAAACGTAAACAAAATAGTTTTAATTAACTTTAAAGAGGGAATGCATGTTATTTTGAACAAAGAGCAGAACTATTGGCAACATGGTACTTTGTAAACATCAAGCTTTAACATGAAGTAGTCAACACTGCTCAATATCAAAATAAAAATTCTTTAAATATAAAAATCCTTCATTATATGACAGGTCTAGGATGTAAATAAATACCTGATGCTGAAAGAGTGTTAGAAAACTCTGTTATAAAACTAAAATTATAGAAGAAATGATGGTCATGTCAGTTTATTTATTAATTACAGGACTAAATTGTCATTTGGGGAGTGCAGAAGTCAGAAATAAGGGAAGTTTTGGTTTTTGTAAGTGAGCAAAGAGAACATAATGAATACTTTTGCCCTCATATATTGGATTCTTTGCAATGTTTATCTAAGATAAATATACTCATTTTCCTCTTAAAATCAAGTATGCAGTCAAGATAAAAGAATAAAAGTTTAACAACTATAATAACTAAGGGACAAATAGCTTTCAAGCTGAGCACAATAAAGAGACATGTATATGACTGAAATTAAACACAGTCCTTCCACATACTACATTCTGAGACCGCTTTAGCCACTTCAGCAAAAGCGATATTCACTCTTATAAGAGTTATAATTTACTAAATTTTCAACTGATTTTAAGTTTCAGGATCACTGGCTACTTGAGAGTGATTTCTTACATTCATGTTTATCTATTTATCTATCATTCTATAACAGATTCTCCCTTAATTTTAAGATGATTAGAAGTGATATTTGTTATTCTAAAATGTCTTGTTGCTCAGGAGCTTGCTTGAGAGGAAAGGCAAAGGAAGATGTGGTAATCATGTTAGTGAGAAGTTCTCAGTTTTGTCTGTGCTTTTAGCTGCAAGAAAGTCATGTCTAATAACAATCTGCAAATTTTCATATTATGGATTCAATTTTTTTTTACCACTAAATAAATATTAGGTAATTGTGCAAATGCAGTTTTTAATGTATGTATTCCCCGTGGGGTAACAATCAATCTGGCATCAACAGGAAAAGGTATTGAGAAGAGTAATTACCTAATATAAATGAATTCAGTAGTGACTGTTTTCCATTTGAAAATACCACCTGCTCCTGGTGGCATTTTCAGGCTCCCTAGTTATACTTTTGTTCAGCACAGACTACCGAGATAGAATCTAGCTGTAAATTTAGAAAATATGCTTATTATAGCAACTTATAAAAATAATAATATAAATTCAATTAAATGATAAAAGTTCATGCTAACTAGCAATTTAAAATGTGTATTTTTATGCTGTCAGAAGCACTTTTGTTACACAGCCACATTTAATATGTAACATAAAATAACAGATAAGGCATAGTACTGAGAAGCCATAAATTTAGTAATACAGCTGAGAATCTGATAAATTTCTCTCATCAAATAAAGTGAGAAAACGTACTTTTCATGTTGCAAAATTTTTCTGGCATTTTAATTTTCCCTTTTGCACTAATGGAAAGCAAAACTCTTTCATCATACATTATAATGTATAAATAGCAGCCTCTGGGAATAGAGACTACATTTTCACTTCCTTTTTTTTTTTTGTGTACTGGAATTTGAACTCAGGACTTTGTGCTCGTCAGACAGCCACTTGTGCCACCGATCTACATCCCCAGCCCAGAGACTATATTTTGTATTGAAACGTAAGTGAAAGTGCCCCACAACTTACAAACAAGAACTCTATTGTTACTTAGTGTTTTTCTGTTAACACATTTTTAATTTTTTAAAGTAAATTATTAGTACATGTTTTTGTACATAAGGCTACAGTGCACTCATCGTGGAGAGCTGAACTGTACGTCTTCTTTCCATTTCCCCTTCTGTCCTCCAGCGCTCTCCACCCCTTGTCTCATTTGCAAAGCCATCTCCCTCTCTTCTGCCATCTGTCTTTTATTTTGCTCTTTAAATTATTTCTACTTCGGTTTCTCATATAAAACAAAACATACACATTCCATTACTTTCTTGGGATAGTAAGAGAATTATCTTTCAATCTGGGGTTAGGTTATCTATTTCTAGTTCTTTCACACATTTTTGTGGAAAATACTTATGAACAGGGTCAAGTCAAACTCCTAGCTGAAGAAAGAATTTGGTGCGAATCAAACAATTGGCATTCATGGACTTCTGTATACACATTTGTAATGCAGGGCAGTTTCCTCCGGCTGTGCTTTGATAGTCTTGCAACGTTAAAATTCAACAAAGCAAATTGAGCACAATAGCAATAGTAAAACAGTTCAATTAGGTATCTGTTTATACTTTAGTTTGCTTTTCTGAAAAAGCACTTTGGCAAAGACCGTACAACATAGGGTTTTAGATTTTAAATGAATCTGATTGCAAATCAAAAAGTGAGTTAACTTTAGCAAATAGCTTTTGAATAATAAACATGTTATATCTGAAAGTTGAATGTGAAAAGGTTGTAAAGTTTGTTCTCTGATGATTTATTACCTTACTCTGGTCCCAGTCAAACCTATGATAAGTAGAAATTCTCCCCAATTGCTGGTGGCCCTATTTTGCAAATGTGCTTATAATGTAGACAGTTATTGAATGGCTGAGAAAAAAATAACTTAGGTGAGCTTATCCCTCCATTTGAACAGCTCTGTCATGGTCTCTTCCTCATGGCGACAATCACTCCCCCTGAAATTAGTCTTTAAGGCTCAATCACATTTCATGTCCCGTCTCTTGAAAGCTAAACCACCAGATGCATTCAACAACGACAAAAGGAACTACCCCAATTCCGCTTCGCACACAGCTCCAGTGACTGCCCCATCACTCTCCTCACCTTGAACCCTTTTGTTGGAAAGGAGTTGCCACTCTGTAAAGTCCTCACTTCCCGTTTACTTCGCATTTCTTACCTTACATCCGTATTTCACTCTCTTGAGGTTTGCTCCACAAGTCAATTTTCTGAGGCACGCTATCACTTTCACACCATCACATTTAAAGGGTAGTTTTTAGTCCTCTTACTGCAAATTTCAAAATCGTTTCCAAATGTGGCCAGCTTCATCTCTACCGGAGGACCATCTATGTGTGTTTGCTTTGCTTTCCTCATTTTTCTGCTTATTCTCTCTCTGTTGCCTTTGCATACTTATTACCTTCTACCTGATCATTTCACTTCAGAAATACTGTTTTTATCTTTATCAAAATTATGTTCAGAAGATGCTTATGAAAATTTTTGTCCATTTCCATCATTAGACAATGAATCACAACGTTTTATACACATGCTTGAATTCTTCTATAATCTTCCGATTTTTATAAAATTTGATTTGGTTTCCATACATGTGACCCAAATGAAGCAAAAACATGAAACTACATCCATGTCGCATCTGCACTCTTAATCTGTGCTCTTTCTAACTATATTGTTTCCCTGCTGTCTCTACTCTCTCTCTCTCTCTCTCTCTCTCTCTCTCTCTCTCTCTCTCTTTTTGCAGTACAGAGGATGAACTCAGGACCTTGGCTTATTCTACTGAGCTATATCCCCAGCCCTCTACTCTGGATCTACACCAGCATTCTACCTTTTCTTCAAGGGCCCCATACTTTTTCCTATACTGGAAGAGAAATATCTTTCAAATAGCCTCAGTCACATAAATGGCCTAAAATCTCTGCATGAGACCACTTGTCCTTGGTAATTTCAGAAACACACCACTATTTCAGTATCAGTGTGCCTGAGTATGGGAGCAAACTACTGTTGGTTTTGCTTAGAATTCTCTCCCTTTAGAGTTTTAGCTAGATAACTCCCCTCCAAATCATTTTTATGAGGAAATCTTCCTTACAAACCTGCTTCTTCCTCTCAAAACACTGAATCAGTGTCAAACCCATGTAAAATATGCTTTCAGTATGGTTATTTTTCTTTCAACTTTACATGTGTTGCAGTGGTAATTTCATTAATATACAACTTCTCTACTAAACTATAGATATCATGAAGTCTTTTTGTTACCCTACCTCTAGGATCTAAACTAGGTCCTAATACCTGGTATATACATAACAAATATGTTTAGTGAATCAATGGATTAAAAAAAAAACCTGATCCATTACTAAATGTTGCTGTCTAGGACAAATAATCACTTCCTTATCCACCTTAGAGTCTGACACAACAGAAAAAATACATATGTGCCTATACAAAGAGTACAATCAGACAATGGTAAGTGATTATCAAGGCTAGATTATGAAATTAGTCTTCGACCAAAGTCAGCCTTCTGTTTCCTTATACCTTCAGTTGAAAGTTTCCAAATCATAGCCAAAATATCTAAAAAGTACACTCTTCAGTCGAGTGGGACCTTCTTAGAATATAAAGGAATTAGAACCTATAGTGAGAAAGCACAGCACCAAAGTAATTAGCCAAAGCTCCACTAAGTTCACCAATGATACAAATGTCCCAGCCTCTGATGAGAAATGGGAAGAGTGCTCCCCGGAGAATAGAGAAGTTAAGCACATTTCAGTTTCACCTCGTGTGTGGGGTTCAGCAATCGTCCCGGTAATGCCACCCCTCTCTGGCACTGATGACCTATTGCATGGTGCTACACATACATGGCTACTTATACAATTTGGGGTCATAGAATATGTTTACCCCTTTCTAGGAAGATCAAAATCTAAGCTAATTTGCTCTTTCCTTTTAGATGAATTTATCACCTTATTGGGGCACCTTATTGTCGCATGACGACTACTCTCATTCATGGGAGTTAATATTTTCACCAACCATTCTGTAACATTAATGTTTCATTAATGTGACTACCAGTTTAATGATACCTGAAAATTCGTGCAGGGGGAAAAGAAAATTTTTAACTTGCACTGGATCACCTGAGTTATTTCATTTATCCAAAAAGCTCTAGTGAGTTTTTGGAAAACAGATGTTCAAAACTAAAATAAGTTATACTACACATTTCTAAATTCATTTTCAATAACCAAGATCATGGATAGAAATACTAAACTTTTTAACTGAATATAATGTTCACACTAAAAGTAAGGATGTTTTCACTTGTGTTTAGTATAGGAACTGTCTAGGTGACAGCAGAATTCTCTTTAATTTTCAGACACATTGAACTGAGGATTTAAACTATTCTTCATGTGATGTACCAACTCTTTTCTCCAACTCTTTAATTTGGTGGAATAAATATGGTCTCATTATTGTTGTCCATGATGATAGACCTAATTTTAAGTCATATGCTGAAGTGAATAATAAACCAAAAATCAGGAGAAGTATTTTGTTGTCAGTTAAAAGTAAGAGAACGTTTTTCAGTTTTTGTTTAAATAAATATTCATTGTGTGATAGTAAGACACACACATGCATGCACTAATTCATTCAACATTATACACAAACTCTGTTTCTCATTGACCTTTTAAGCTAAAGAAAATGATATTCAGAAAATCAATAGGAAAGGAAAGTGACACGAACACTAATGTTGACTGCATCAAATCCAAGGGGGACTCTTAAGGAGTCATTAGCAGTGGAGTCAGCATGTCTGCTTTTTTTTGTTTAACTAAGATTTACCTATCTGATATTTTAACATTCCAGTAGTTGGAGAACTATTAGCACATGATAAATTGAGTATTTGTGTGCTGTATGTTTAATGACAGAAAAAAAATGAGATTAGTAATGTGGAAATTTTTGACATTACCTTTCTGAATTATTGTGTCAGCCAGAGTTTGAGCAAAATGATAATGTACAATTGCTCTCCCCAATGGGCATATCCTTGTGCACTGATAGCAGATGATTATTTAGTTTATATATGGGTATTATCATCTCATCTGATGCTGGAGCTTGACAGATAGACAAATGGTAGGAGAACGCAGATGAGAGCTGTACGTGTGGGGGGAGAACAAATTGGAAACAAACACAGCATCTACAAAAGTTGAAGGTGGACTAAAGCCTGGTGGTGTCTTCTGGCTCATCAATGGTGGTGCATTTTAAACAAACTAGAAACCTTTGTTATGGAGATAAACCTGCACAACTGCTCCATGAAAAAGAATGTCCAGAAGAGGATGACCCAATTTCAGTCTCACCTGCTGTCAAGGGTTCAGCAGATCACCACCGATGTGTCTGAGTGCAAAAGGCAGCTGCTTCATTTCAGTCCTCTAAAAGGTCATAGAGCCCTCTTGCAGATCATCCTAACAAGAACAATACCAGGAAGCGTATTCTGGAGCATGTTGTTCAGCTTCCTGAAGGCAACACTTTGCAAAGCAGTATCTCTAATTTGTTTCAGCTTGGCATCCACCCACATCTCTTTAAACTACACTCATTCCATCCCAACAAGAGTCACACTTCTGCCTCAGGTGACACAATTCTCCTGTGTGCAACTGGAAACAATCTTCAAAAGATGGTAAAAACTTTCCTTTTGTTTTCTTTGGGTGATATTTATTCTTCTCCTATCTGAATTATCTCCTTGAGATCTTGTAATTTAATCACTAACATATAATAATTACTATTAGCACATATTATTTTACCTGATAATGAGAAAAGGGAGTGTGAGAAAAATAAGAAAATCAACCAGCTCTAATATATGCCAGGGCAATTATAACAAAGTAAAGAAAAAATACTCATCCTCACAGCCATCTTTGTTTATGCAACTTGTCATGTGTTCATAGATAGTACTTATAACTTTCTTCTTCAAAATCACACTCCACGTTATCTTTGGCCTCAATAAGCACTTAAATAGATTCTTGCTAAGTTCAAACAAATTTGAATTTCTGAGGGATCTTGGCCAATAGCAATGTAGCCTGAACTCTATTGCATAGATTCTAGTTTACTTTCAGTACAAAAGCATGGGCACACTAACAGACCTAGTGGATCTATTGAAATCTACATGTATACACTCTTATCCCATATTGTGCAGCAAAACACACATACTATAAATAACATATTTTGATAGCAGCTATTACTTAACTCAGTGAGCAGAGTAAGTTCCAGTTCAGTGAAAAAACTTTGGGTCTGTTTTTGTAGCTTTGGAATTAAGAGGTGCTAATCCAAAGAGACCTTAAAGTTGTGATAATAGGAAGCACAAGTGCTAATGTGTAAATAGGAATAATGCTGAAACAAATCTGATTCTTTTCTGCTTTTGACACACTGACTTGTGGTTCCTAGTAATAGGAGGAAGTTGTTTGATTAAATATTAACCATAAGTATTGAAAGGCATTGCCCCAGCTAGAAGAGCTTGGTGCCTATGTGAAGCTGTATCTAGTTTCCAATGGACCATTTTGCCATTGTACCAAGCCAGCTGTCACCAGATTATGGTAGTTATCATAAAATCACAAAATCCCATGACTTTCTGTCCATTTTCACATTGCATTTATTATGAAGTGAATTCCTTGTTCAGAAACCATGTTCTATGACAGAGCACAGAAGTAGTTAAGACATGCAATACAATGATGGTAGTTCGTGAAGGGGAGGAAATGGCACATTCAAAGTAAGTATCTATTCCTTAAAAAGAAATCACAACTCTCATAGTAAAAGTGGTCTAATGTAATCAATCTACCACTTGGTAATTGGTGATCCCTCAGTAGATTAGTGTCATTTTGGGATTTCAGTTTTAATCTTTACTATTGCCAGGATGGGCATTGACCCATGGCTGTAACTAAAAGTCTTGGTGAACGGAATACTGCTCTGCTAAATGCATAGACTTTGCCTTTGCTGTCATGAGCCCTTAAATCATGATGAGACTCATGGAATGAAAGACCCTATCTCTCCCCTTAATTACCAAAATATTCTTCTGCTAAGGCCATCTTTTAGTGAGTATTCCCTAAATATCTTCACATCTGTATCCACCAAGGGAAATGAAACCTTGGTATTCTATATCACCAAATTTTCAGTTGCATGTTTTATCTGATTTGGAGTGATTCCTGTTTATAATGAAGAACTATCTATAAACAAAGCTTGAATTAATGTGGATCATGGGAGAGAAAATAATGCAGCAGTAACAAAAGCCATGGGACATTCTTAACTTACTCATGTCATAAGGACCTGTTCAAGTCAGGATTACTACATGCTGCCTCCTTTCTTTTATGTAATGTTGCACTGCATGTCCTTCCATATTTACCACATACTCCTTTATTTAATTCTCTGTCTCACGTACCCTGGTTTCTCATAGTCAAGAATGTGACCTATGGTAAGGCTCAGTAAAAAACTAGATATTATTTCTGAAATAGTATTCTCTCACTGCTCTCATGCCTTAGGTCTGGACAGTAACTAGCCAAAAGATCCAAAGACCATCTTAAAATGTCATTTTAAATAACACCACATTTTCTGGGGTATATGGCCCAATCGTTAGAGTAGACTAGACATGTTGCAGAGCTTTCTCTAATCCTAACCTACACATAGAAAGGACAGAAGTTTGGGTAACTCATTGAATGAGTGAGTAAGAACATTAAATTAGGGACATAATGTTTAACAAGAGTCTTTGGACTTTGAGACAACATCTACCATAGTTAAGTGTGTGAGCAAGACCAACTAAAGGTAACACCCTATCCTTCACCTTGGAAAGGCTATATCCATATATCCCAAACCAGTGGATCCTTGGAAATCTCAAAGAGGTAGCTGGTCCCAGAAATTTTGCATGAAGTGTCTTACAAAGCGGTCTAGACTTTGTTACTTCGGTTCTTGAAATATAATCAGTTTAATGTCCTTAATGTGATGGGCTTAAGGAGCTGAATTTTGGAAGGGCTACTCCATTCTGATCTGCAATCATGTTCCTGAGGCAGGAAGTGAATATGTATTGTGGGAATGCAATTGGTTTTAAAGGTCTTTGCTAACAAGAGTAAGCTAAAAACCATTCACCTTTTCACTAGCTCTATGCCAGGTGACGCCAGATGTATTGATTTCCTCACACAACCTAAGGATATCTTGTACAACAGCTGCAATCATATTCATTACATAATAAATGTAATGTATTTACAATACCCTATTGTCATTTTCTAAGGTCCGTTTTTTTTTTTCCTAAGCCAAATACATACATCAAAATGGAACACAGCAGAAAAAACAGCCCTGCAATTTTCTGCCCTTGTTGGTTGCAATGATCTCTGCAATTACTCCAGACTATAGGCATATTTCAATAGGTAGATGCAGTCTTTAGCCTTTCCTTACCATAACTACCCTCATTTTACAGGTCAGGGAATTAAAGTGGGAATTACTTTTGGTGTCTAAATATCAATATATTGAACTTTTCATTACAGAATGAAGGACCTGTAATAGTTAGCTTTCCCATACATCAGGGACAAAATACAGAAAGCAAAAGTTTAATTTGGTTCATGGTTTCTGACATTTCAGTCCATAGTTGTACGTCTTGAAGAAAGAAAAGCTGGAAGGAGCAAAGTTGTTCAGTTCATACTAACTGGGAAGCAGAACAGGGGCATAAAGAAAGGGGCTGGAGGCCAGCTACAGGACCCATTGTCACACTTGAATGCCTTACTAATCCTCTGTGTGGTTCTGAAGCCCATCAAGCTGACAACCCAGTTTAAGTCCCACAGCCCCTGACCAGGTTTCAGGAATGCTGTCAAATCTCTGTGGGGTGTCTGAGAAGCAAAACATCACTCATTCTTTAACTTCTCTATGTTCTAATCATTGTATACTACCATGATCTATTGAGTCTCAAAATCTTGTTTCAGACCAGAGCCAGTGTCCAATAATTCTTGACAAGTCTACATATTTCCCTTTTTCTATGAAAATCTTGCTGGTGAATGATACAAAATCTTTTCTGGGATAGAATATTAACAGGTAAACATTTATATAAGAACTTCCACTTCATGGAAGGGGTTCAGGGTCCATGGTTCATGGCCCATGTCAAATTGAGAATGCATTTGAAGGACTTTCTCTCCCTCTTTTGGTGCTTTGAAGTAGATGTCTGTTCATTATACCTAAAGTTTTCTGTTAATTTACCTGCAGTAACACCTTCATAGGTTTAATTTTTCTGAATACTATGATAAACCAACAAAAATGACCAATACCTACTAATTAGATTATTCCCATTACTGCTTTGGCTCAGCAATGTGTTATGGCAACCATACCTACCCTACCTTTGTCTACTACCTGTTACCATCTGGTGTCTGTCTCCGTGTCTCATTATCACTGTTACGTTTAGAAACCTCAGTATTATAACAAAAATGTCACTATAATATCTTATATGTTTAGGTGGTGATTAGAGAATGCTGTACTCATCAAGTGAACCACCCACTGATGAAGCCCAGTGGTGCAGTATACTTTTTGGAGGTAGGGTCTCGTTGCAGTTGAGTCACTTGTAATATGCCGAGGAGAAGTGTATTTTTGTCCCTGACTCCTCTCTTCTGTCTGTTTTTGTGGTGCTATGATGTTAATGAGGAGTTTTTCTTACCTGTCCCCTCCGCTATACCATTTCTGCCTTTGATTCAGCCAACCATGGACTGAACCCCTGAAACCAGGAGCCAAAATAAATGTCTCTTCCTTTAAATTGTGGGTGTCGAGTATTGTGATCAGTGGTGGGAAAGTGACACACCAGTTTGAGAGTAGCAATTTTCAGTCTGATCTCCAGCCTACAAAGCACATTCACTATAGAATGATGCTTGATCCTGGGCCCTTGTTCATAAACAGTTTTTCCACTGTTATAATGAAAGAAATGTCCTTTCGACTTTCTATGCTGGGAGCAGATCTTGTGTGATACTCCACTGCAAGGAACTCTTCTTTCCGTGATAGGCAGAGTGCTGAGAATGACACAATGAAACCAAATAACCTTCAATCTCTAATCAAATCAAATAGCATCAAATCAAACTGGATCAAAGAGTTAGAAAACAGAAACACTGAATCTGCTGAAAGATAATATTAGTAAAATTCTTAAAGCATGCATAAACAAGGACTTTCTGAACAGAGTTCAATTTGCGTAAAATTGCGTAAAAAGGCCAACAATCAACAATAGGATTCTATAAAATTAAAAGGCTTCTGGACAGCAAAGGAGACATATTACAGCTTCAAGAGACAACCTAAATAATGGGGAAAAAAAGTTAACTACTCCTCAGACAGACGACAATACCTAGAATGTATAAAAAACTCAAAAGATATTAGACTCCTCAAAATAAATCATGTAATGAAAACTGGGTAATTGAAATTAATACATCTCTCAAGAGAGGTACAAATAATTAATAGGTACATGAAAAAATGTTCAGCATCTTTGATCATTAGAGCAAATCAAAAAATGTGATTACATCTTACTGCAGAAAGAATGGCTACTATCAAAATTTCAAAAGACAAAAAATGCTGGAAAGGTTGTGAGGGAAAAGAAAACCTTCTCCTTGTTGCTGGGAATGGAGACTGGTATCACCACTATCAAAATCAGTGTAGACTCCTGAAAAGAGAAATCATATTACAGTGTTACATGAATACCTACCCTCTTTGGCTGAAAGTAAAACTTAGCTGGAAATAATGAGCATTGAAAACTACAGATCAGAAAAGCCAGCCCCAATCAAGCCATCTTTGCCTTACCTGCCGTCACCACTCTTTCTCAGTGGCTACTCTGTAAGGCAGGTGAAGCAAGGATAGGCTTACTGGGGCTGCAATTTTTATCTCTAACTTTCAAGGGTGATTGTTTCCCAGCAAAGTGTTATTTTCAGGGAAATGTGGTCTGTTCATAGCAGCACAACTTACATAGCTAAATTATGGAAGTGGCTTGTGTGTCCGTCATCTGAATGGATATAGGAAACATGGTGTATGTCTTCAGCTGTAAAGGACATATTTGAGTCATTTGCAGGAAGATGGATGTACCTTGGAACCATATACTAAGTGAAATGGACCAAGCACACAAGGTTATATACTGAGTAGTGTTTCTTATATAAAGAGCCCAAAGTTAAACAACTTAAGGAGCAAAATAAAAGATGCTGGTAAAGAGGGAGGTAGACTTGAGGAGATAGAAAGAGGATCTGCAGATGTGCGAAGATGAGGAGGAGGAGAAGGCAGGAGAAGTGAAAAGGATTAGGATGCACTATATTTATGTACTAATAACCCATGAAGAATCTATACGTGATGTACTGCAAACATATGCTAATAAAAAACTTAAAAAGAATTGCCCAGCTAGACTGGGAAGTTGAAAATAGAAAACTATATGCTATTAAACTGCTGGTGGATAAGTAGAATATTTAGGAGGGGAAAGGTTGTCCGAGCCACCTACTATGAAGAAAAAAGTGACCTCATTTATAACTACTGAGGCACGGAAATCTACCCATCACTTGATTGAATGGTGGGTGAAAACCAAACATCTTTGCAGCACGAGGTTTGAGACACATGACCCAGCTCAGCTACATCATTCTGGACCCATGAAAGTGATCTGACTATACATTTTCATTGTTCTTTTTAGTTAAGTTTATGGCAACTTGTTGTGGAAGAAATAAACAAGCAGGACATTCCTAAACCTTCGAAAATTATTCTATGTGTATTGTCCATGTTAGTAACACCAACAGTCCACACTCAAAGGAGCAAATTCTTCTGGGACATGAATAGAGTAAGGCACAGATTCTGGACAGGCATGTGATATTCTGTCTATCATACTTGGAAGAAATTCATAAATTAGTTCATAGCCAAGAATTCCAAGAAGCAAAGTTCACCAACTTTTTGCTTTATGAAAAATAGTTACCATTTTTATTCTTAACTATTCTGAAATACTAATTCTTAAGAAGTACTACTTATTAAACTTCATTCACTCATAAATTTGTTTTATATATATATATATGTGTGTGTATGTATGTATGTATATATATATATATATATATATATAATCTCAGTGGCATTAATTCATGTGTAAAACACACAACCTTTTAAGCTATCCTGAACCTTCTATGGATCATTTGAAAATGGTAAAGACTTACTAGGTCACCTTGAAGTGTAGTTCATAGCAAAACACCTAAATATAAGTACAAAATGATTTTTAATTTTTGAAGTGTTAGGTACCTACAAACCCATCATGAGTAAAAAATGTTTCTAAGGGAAAAATACATTTAATACATCCAATCTACTGAAAACCATGGCTTTGCCTAAGTTGATGTAGATGTGTCAAGAACATTTACATCAGCCCACAGTTGGACACAGTCATATAACACAAGGCCTGTTTATAATGGAACATTATGTACCTCATGTAATTTGTTAAAATCTCCACTGAAAGTGAAAAGCAAAATGCAGATGTGAGCATTTACATCACTTTAAAAAAGTAGAAAAATTGTAATTCAGAGACATTTGTGTTTAAATGTAGGAAAAATAGCCCAAAATTTCCCTTTATCCTTAGATTTCCTAATATTAAAGGACTACTAATATTTGTTGAAAGGACATTTTATGTACAGAAATTATTGGCTTAGTTCTAGAAGTTTTAACTTGGACTTCATCTGAGCCAGAGGCTTTGTATGTATGTTTTCTGTGTCAATTAAAAAAGTATTTTTAGTAGCTATTTGTTCCGCTAGAAACCCACTGAGATTTAGATTTGCTCTTTCTGGGATTTAAAAAAAAAATCAATTGTGAAAAGTTAAAGTAGTTTTTGCTTTACTGTTATTGCATCAGAATTGAATTCTGTTTTGTATTTTCAGAGTATTAGCTACTAAAATCATCAAAAGTTGCTTCTCCTTCCCTGATCCCTCATCAAATGAAAGAAAAATTCAATTAAATTTAAAAAGTAGAGAATTAACTGAATCAACTGATTGAAAAAACTCAAACTAATTATTTAAATCAATATAATTGGTTAAAAATAATGTGTTCTGAGAGAATTATATGAAAGAATATGTAATTGTCTTAATACTGAATTTAATTAAATATTTTAATTTAATGTGTTTATTGTACTAATTCTTCAATTCATGCACAGTGTGCTTTTCTAGATTTATTCACAGGACTATCCTATCAATAAAGATTTTAAAAGAGGACTAAGAAAATATGTGATTCAAATGATGTTTAAAAGTTGAGTTTCAAAAAGGAATCTAAAACTTGAATTTATTGTGTGTATTCTATATTTTTGGGTTTAGTAATAATTCTCTTCCTTTCTTGGCTGTTCACTGATTTCTCTGTCTTGCTTCTGTTAGAAAATCTTCTCAGTTTCCCCATTCATTATTGATTAACTTTCAATTACTAGTGACCATAAAACCTCTTTTGGAACAATTTATATTATTAACAAATAATCCAATGTGATTCTGATGGCATTTGAGTAACATTAATAAAATCAATTCACTTAAGATTCATATCCTACTTTTGCAGTGTGTCACATTTATGCCTCAGTTCATCCCACAGCCCTCCATTGTCTTCTCTTTGTTTGTTTGTTTGTGGTGGTACTGGGAATTGAACTCATGACACTACACTTGCCAGACAGGTGCTGCACTGCTGAGGTATATCCCCAGCCCCCTCTGTTCTTATTACACAACACCATTTATCTTTCCCTGGAAAGATTTGTTCTCTGGCATATTTTTATTCATACATAGTATTCCAGGTCAGATTTAATTAATATACTGATCTGATTTTAGGACATTTCTCAAATCAATGAGAACAGGCCAGGCAAAAATATATTACTGTTTGAGGCAATAAGCTTCATGTCCATTAAAAAAAAGTGATATTATCAACCTATAAATAGAATAATTGAGAAATTTACCAAAAGGTCATATTTTGTGTATTTTATTTCTTTCTTCTTATAACTCAATACTTGTTGATTGCTAGATTGATTTATGTAATAAACCGTATGACCTTATAACTTTCAACACAACCTCCTTTCTTAATCCACATCAGGCACTCAATACAAATGAAAATAACATCATTACCTTGACTCTAAAAATGCCAAAAGCCTTTTATGAATAAATTTCCCAACTATTTTCTCAATTTATCATTTTTCTGTTGGTGTTTCACCTTTTAACAATTTACAACTCTTTCAATTCACAAACTATTATGTAAACATTGTACTTTTCCATATGCATCCTCTAAATTTGCTCTCTAACACATTTACAATAGACCCTATTACTTTGATTATCATGAGAAGTGTTTGGTGCTAAATTTAATCTCCCAAATGAGACCTAACTTTAAACACTTTGAGCTTGACTAAAGTGCAACACAATATTTATTCAGTTAAATTTATTAATAATTCAATATATCACTAATCATATTTTGATACTTATTCTTCTGAGTTGAATATGTTCATGTTTCTAATTCATGTATGTATTATAGTCATACTTTAAAATTTTGTTTAAGACCTCAGGGTGCATATCAGTGAACATGAGGTTTCCTTCTCTTTGTGACTCCAATGATTAACACGTGTACTGTTAAAGAAGTAATACTTGTGGTGACCAGGTAACGGAAGTGCCTGAGATGTCCATTACTGAAGTAGCTGAGAGGATGGCATATCGAGGAGTCACTGTGGTGGATATTACATTAGACATTCTCCCCTCACAGGGATGAAAGGCCAGACATCCACAATTTAAGAAGTTTAATTTGGTTCGAGTCTTCAGATGTTTAGTCCATGGTTGCCTGACTCTACAGCAAAGACACCATGGCAAGATGATACAGGGGACAAAGCTTCTGGCTTTATTGCATCAGGGAAGCAGAACACAGAAGAGCAAATTGTACAGATACACACTCCAAAGGCACTGGCTCAGTAATCCACCTGTTCTCATTGGTTTCCACCTCCTAACAGTACTTTCCACTATGGGAGCATCACCTCCCACAATCCAATCCCCTTTCTAGGGGTTTCTGATCCCAAAAGACAATACGCACTGGCACAGGAACTGAGACTCACTTCCAAATCACTAAACAGAGGAGTGCTGGTGATGACTGTGGTCACATGGGGTCATTTTAGAGAAGGAGCTGGTTTGAGCTGAGTTAGAAATGGTATAGCATTCAAAAATACAGCTATGGAGGGCTAGTCAGCTCTTTATGAGAAGTCCATAAGGAACACCTGCCCTAAGAGATAGTTTCCTCCCTCATGCATGCACTGAGAGCAACATGGAAACCATCTCTAACAGAGATCCATGGATGAACAATAGCTCTTGGTACAGGAACCACTCACTTGGCCGAGAGTAGGACAGATTTTCCACAGGGAAATGTTTTAGGTTTGATTTCGTACATAGAATTTCAAGGCACATTTTCATGAAAATGACTTATTGAAGGCGGTTTCTCAGACAGAGCAAGAGAATAGCACAGAGAAGAAAAGGGAAATTAAAGACAGTATCATATGTAATCATTGTGATCAGGGGGAAAGAACCCACAGAATTGGTAGACCCAAGGCAAGCACTGATCCTTTTTTATCCTATGTCAGTCACTCATTAGGGTTGACTGTCAAGGAATGAGTCCCAAAAGAGGAATGTTTCTTATACTAAGGAGCAGCTCCCTTCAGCAGTGGGTAGAAGAATACAGAAGACTGAGGCAAGGGACCTAAGTATATGTATAATGTTCAAAATATGCATCTCTGCTCTCCTAAAAAAAAGTAGTGGGAAGACTAGCAAGAACTAATTCCTAAATAGCTATAAATGAACCTGGGTCATTGACTTAGTATATATGGAAAACAAAGATTATTTTGCCTGAAGTCAGGGTAGGTCAGGCACTGAGTCATAATTTTTCTTTTTCTTTATTGGCAATGATGGGTTTATGAGTCTTTGACTAAACATCATATTTTAAATTCCAGGAAATAATTTTCACTGATACACATTCAAGATAAATTTGAGAGCTAGCCATACACTAGGAGCTCCATAAATTATTCTTAAATAAAAAAATAAACATGGCTTATATATGAGAGCCTATAGTAGGATTCTCCAGAGAAACAACCAAAAGATGTGTGTATACATTGAACACATACATGTCCATGTGGCTATGTATGGAGGACAGAGCCTAAAAGATATTGATTTTACATAATTGCAGCAGTCAGCAAGTTCACAATCTGCAGGGCAATTTGGAAGGCTGGGGACTCCAAGGAGAGATAATGTCATATTCTGAATCTAAAGACAGTCTTAAGGCAGAATTTCTTCTTCCTCCAGGAATCTTAGTCTTTTCTCTTTAGGGTTTCAACTCAACACAGAAAGCCGACTCACAAGGGAAGATAATTGCACTACTCAAAGTAGATTGATTTGAATGTTAGTCACATCTAAAATAAATGCCTTCCTAGCATATGTGGACACATTGGACAAAACAACTGGGTACCATAGCAAATTTGAAACATAAATTTAACTATCATGGAAACCATGATCATAATGGTCATTAGAGCACTTACCATTATTCTCCATGTAGAGAATTTTCATCAAACGCTCATAAATATATATAAAACTCTAATAATCATATTTCTGTATTTCAAACGGTGTTATTTTTCTGAAAATTAATGTATTAAAAGTTTCAAAAATTATGAAATTAAAAGGAGATAACAAACATCTATTAAGGGAATTATTTATTTTTCTGCATATTATTATTTATTTTTCAGCTATAAATGTTACAACATACCTGCTTACTCAGGTTTAATCTTAAATCATGCAGCATGAAAGAGCATAAAATTTTGTTTTGCATATAGGGTATTTCATAATGATATCTTCAGAATGTTCTTCCTGATAAATTATTTGTTGTATGTATATTAAAACAATACCTTTGAGTAAAGTTTTTAAAGTTTGGATACAAATACATTTTAACATTAAAGTATTGTTATCAACTACTGAACCCTTTAATTTGCCCTTGAGAGAGAATTGGCCTAAGAACTTCTAATGGTTAAGAAAAACAGCGTCTCTCCCAACTATATCAATTTTTAAAAGAATATAACCTGTCCCTTATTTTCAAAGATGGCAGTATTGAAAGTTTAATTTTTTTTATTATAACTAAAATGCTTAACACACGGTTATTCACCTTGTCCTTATCTCCTAAGACATAGAACAGAGTATCACGACTCACCTCTGCATCTTTTGGCAGACCCCCTGCCACTTCCTGTCTGTGTGCTCTGTGCCATACAGTGTGTTCTCCAGACCTCTGTTACCGCCCTCCGTGAACATTGTCTTGGAACACCTCCATGAGACATATATAGGAATTTATGTGCTAGGAAGTGTGTGTGTGTGTGTGTGTGTGTGTGTGTGTGTGTAGAGAGACTGCACATAAGAGACCAATTACACCATAGGTGTCTTGAGAGTGAGAGTACTTTCGTTTATAACAATGTGTGATCCAGTGCTTTAAACACAGCGGATATTTAATAAATAATAAATACTTGTAAATTAATGAACAAATGAATGTAGTCAGTCACCATATGGAAATCCTTTAATAAGTCCTTGATCAAAGAATAGAACATTAAATCCTCTCTACATATGTTTACTGTATCTGACGCACTTTTGTCTGAGCAGTTACCTGCCTCATATATAGATAGATCAATTGATAGATAGATAGGTAGATAGAAAGAATTATATTTTAGGGCCAGAGATATAGCTCAGTGGCACAAGTACCTTCTTGGCAAGCACAAGGTCCTGAGTTTGATGTTTGATTCCTCATATATATATATTATATATATATATATATATATATATATATATATATGTATATATACTGAAATGTCAGTTTGGAGAACATTTGTTCTTTGGATAAAATAGTAATCAATGAGATTATGTTAATAGTATATTGTTAATTAATGTTATCACATTTTACAATGCTTCATAGTCTTTTATAAATAGATTCAGCCATCCTACTTACCCAGCATTTAAACTGACACAGCCTAAAAAATTTGGAGAGGAAAGAATTCAGGGATCAAGTCATTGTTTAATCACTTGTAAAAAAAAAAAACATACATCTAAAAGCGAGGCAAAGACAGTGAAATGGTTTCTTCTTCCTGTTTGATGATTAAGGACCTTTCACCAGGTTCTCTGGGTGAGTTATAGGGTTCCTCACACGTACTCTAAACAACAGCATACAAAATTAAAAACATACATTCTGTCCTATTTACTTTTATTTTTATGAGTTTATTGTGTTCAATTCATATTGCATGATTATCATGTGAAATTTACATGTTAAAATGGTCCTGAAATGTGATGCTGTTATGTCAGGTATCTTTCTTGTTGGCAACTTGTTATACTATCCTATGGTTGGTGTTCACTTCTCCTTCATGCTGTTTCATGGAATAAGAGAAATTTCACTATAGACTCACAGACATACTACTGGACCCTTAATGTATCTCCTCTGGTGATTAATATACTTTTTCACATGTTTAGATGTTTTATGAATACATGTTGAATGGAAATACATAGTTTTGAAATCAGTGGAATTCCTTTCTTTTAAATCAGATATTCTCTGTGCTTTTATTGATTATTATATGTCATCTCCCAAAATAAACTCTTTGTTCAGGAATTTCCCCTGAAATTTATTAACTTTAAGTAACTATGACCTTAAAACAATAAACTCATGCATATTTTAGATATTTTATAATAAATTTTATTATTTTTTCATGATTTTGCTTTTGCATTGGTTTAATCCATGAATGATAATGATAAAAGCACTGAAAGAGGATTTCAAAGTTGCTCAACTGCTCTAGAAAATGAATATATCTTTATTGATTTGGAAACAGATCTCACCATTAAAACAGAAACACTAAATCTATTGGAAGAGAAAGTAGGTAAAAATCTTGAAGTCATATGGGTAAGCAGAGAGTTCATGAACAAAAACCAAACCGCATGGGAAATATTTCAAAGAATCAGCAACTTGGATCTCATCTTACTGAAAAGTTTTTGCACATCTAAATAAATCATCAGCAGAGTAAAGAGAGAAACCTACAGATTGCAAAACATTTTTAGCTGGTTGTCCCTCAGACAAAGGTCTTCTATCTAGAACATATAAAGTATTTAAAAAATCAACTCCCCAAATTCAAAGACCCAATCTTAAATTGAGATAAATACACACTTTTTGGTAAAGAATACAAATGGTAAATAAATACATGAAAAAATGTTCAAAATAATTAGTCATTCGCAAAATGCAAATTAAAACAGTATTGAGATTTCATGTTACCCCAGTAAGAATGGCTAGTATCAAGAAATCAACCAATAACAAATGCTGACAAGGCTGTGGACAAGTAAGAACTCTTATCCACTACTGGTGAGAATGCAGACTGTTGAAACCACTGTGGAGATCGGTATGGAGATTCCTCAGCAAACTAGGTTTAGAGCTCCCATTCAACCCAGGTGTTTCCCTTCTGGGTATTTTTGCAGAACAGAAAACATCAATTTACAGAGATATATGTGCACCCATGTTTATAGAGGCACAATTTGTAATAGCTAAATCATGAAAACAAAACAAATGTCCATCCCCTGAGGATTGGATAAAAAAACTGTGGAATTTTTGTATAATGGAATACTACTCAGCTTTTAAAAAGATAAACTGGAGGCTTTTATAGGTAAATCGTCACAAGTAGAGACTGTACTCATAAGTGAAATAAATCAGACCTGCATGTGTAAACAGCATATTGTCTCACTAGTGTAAGAACCTGAAAGAGTGAATAAAAATTAAGAGGTATGATAGACATTGTGAAACAAAAGGAAACTGCTCAAAAGTAAAGAGCAATGGGATGAAAGAAAAGAGAAAAGAAAGGGAAAACTATGTATATATGTATATCAGGCTAGCAAATATAGTTGTACTACTGACTTATATCACTTCATTGAACAGAACAGTTAATGATTAATTATTTGATCAAACTTGCATGTCTGTATTCGTTTTCCCCAGTAACCAGTTTGAAGTTATCAATACGTAATACAGCAACGATTGTTAATTTCCTGTCACCTCTTCTGTAATTCAGTATTGCTTGTATTGTTCTTGTGCAGTTTTATGTTTGTTAATACATGTTTGTTCTTTTATTTTTTAAAAAATAAAATAAAATATCAAAACATTTCAGTAAAAGATAAACCAGAATTTATCATATGAAACATTATTCTGAATGAGATCATTACCTGTACATATTTTAAATGTTTTATGCACATACAAAGTTATACCTCATATTCATTTGTAAGAAGTCTTATTCAGTCAAGGTGAAATTTTGACTTCAAAAATCTAATCTCGTGGTATTTTTTTAACTTTCCTCAAAAGAAATTCTTCTCTTTGTAATAACTAATGGAAGGATGGTTGTCCTCTATTGTATCACTTCCTGCATAAGAATTCATAAAAGGGGAAGAATGTAGAAGACAAATCTGTAAATTTAAAATTTAATAGAACCTCTTGTTCAAGATGGAACTGGCCTTTCCACTCATGAAGTTGGTTCAGTTGGTCTTTGTCGTGGAAATATTTTATTTCTCCATTGAAATTGAAGGATAGTTTTGCTGGATACATCAGTCTGGGTTGGAAACTGTGTTGTCTGAGAATCTACAGTATCTCACTACAAGCTCTTCTTGATTTCATGGTTTCTGTTGAGAAGTCTGCTGTGATTTGGATGGGCTTTCCTTTATAGGTGATCTGTTTCTTTTCTCTAGCAGCTTTTAATATTGTGTTCTTTTGCTGCATATCTGGGATCTTGACTATTATATGCCTGGGGGTGGTTTTATCTGGATTGTGGCTCATTGGAGTTCTATATGCTTCATTTACTTGCACATCAATTTCTTTTACCATTCTTGGGAAATTTTCCACTATTATTTCCCAAATATTCTTTTTATGTCATTGTGTTGCCTCCTGCTGTTTCACTGATCCCTATTACTCACACATTATTTCTCTTTGTTTCATCTTGCAGCTGTTGGATTGATTTCTCCTGGTTCCTTGTTTTTTTTTTGTTTGTTTGTTTGTTTGTTGTTGTTTTTTTTTTTTTTTGGCAGTACTGGGGATTGAACTCAGGACCCTGCGCTTGCTAGGCAGGCGCTTATTCCACTGAGCTATATCCCCAGCTCCTCTCCTGGTTCCTTGTTGACTTTAAGAGATCCTTTCACGGTCATTAGCTGTCAGGCTATCTTCAGGATCTGAAATTCTTTCTTCGGATTCATTCAAGTGGTTTTGCAAGCATTCAGTGGCAGTTTTCGTTTCCTGGAAATCTCCTTGAGACTGTTCCATGTGTTCCAATTCATTCCTGAATTGCTCATTTAACATTTCCATTTGTTGCCTTTTATCTTCTAGTTGCTTATCTGTTTCTTCTCTGTATGTGCGAAGCATTCTCACTGGAAGAAAGATAGCCTCTTCAATAAATGGTGCTGGAAAAATTGGCTTGCCACTTGCCCAAGACTGAAAATAGACCCAAGTATATCACTATACACCAAACTCAAGTCAAAATGGATCACAGATTTCAATATTAAGACAGAAACACTAAACCTATTGGAAGAGAAAGTAGGAAAAAACCTTGAAGACATAGGAGTAGCCAGAGAGTTCATGAACAAAAATGAAACCGCAAGGGAAGCACTTCAAAGAATCAATAACTGGGACCTCATCTTACTGAAAAGTTTTTGCACATCTAAAGAAATCACAAGCAGAGTAAAAAAAAAACCTACAGATTGGGAAAAAATCCTAGCTGGCTGTCCCTCAGACAAAGGCCTTCTACCTAGAACATACAAATAATTAAAAATCATGAACCCGTCCAAATTCAAAGACCCAATCCAGAAATGGGCATCTGAGATAAATACACACTTCTCAGATAAAGAAATACCAATGGCAAATAAATATATGAGAAAATGTTCTGCATCTTTAGTCATTCGAGAAATGCAAATAAAAATAACACTGAGATTTCATCTCACCCCAGTAAGATTGGCCAGCGTCAAGAAATCATCCAATAACAAATGCTGGCGAGGCTGTGGAGAAATAGGAACTCTGCTGCACTGCCGGTGGGAATGCAGACTGGTGAAGCCACTGTCGAGATAGGTTTGGAGATTCCTCAGCAAACTAGGTCTAGAGGTCCCACTCAACCCAGCTATCCCCCTTCTGGGTATTTTCCCAGAAGATCTGAAAACAGCATATCACTGGGATATATGTGCACCCATGTTTATAGCAGCATAATTTGTAATAGCTAAATGTGGAAACAACCCAAATGTCCATCCACAGAGGACTGGATTAAAACTGTGGCATTTTTACGCAATGGAATATTATTTAGCTGTAAAGAAAGACAATCTAGGGGCTTTTATAGGCAAATGGTCACAATTAGAGACCATACTCATAAGTGAGGTAAACCAGATGTGCATGTGCAAACAGCATATAGTATAATTAGCATAGGAACCTGGAGGTGAGAATATAGATTGGGAGGGATGAAGGGAGACTGCTCAAGGGTAGAGAGCAATCGGGATGAAGGGAAGGAGAGGAGGAAGAGGGGGATAGCTGTGTAGGCATGTATGTATGTGCAGGATGGCTGACATGGTTGCACTGTTGTCTCATGTCATTTTGATGTGGGAAACAATCGATGATAAGTTGTTTAATCAATCTTGTATGTCTATTTGTATTGTCCTGAGTATAAACTCTGAAGCTACCAATGTGTAATACAACAACCATTGTTGATCCCCTTCCACCTTATCTGTAGTTATGTTTTTGTACTGTTCTTGTGCTACTGTGTGTATGTTTGTTAGTGTTTTTGTTCTTTTACTTTTAAAATACAAAAAAAGATAGAATTGGCATTTTGTCCTTGCAATTTTTTGGATTTTTTTCCCAAAGTAACTGTTGTTGCTTTTTTTCTCAATGACTTGAGATAATTGTTTCCCAAGTGTGTATCTTAATGTAACATTTTGTCTAACATTAGCATAAAATTACTTAAATTATGCAATGACTTGGTCATCAGTTCCCACGTGCAATGGTGGGTACGTTGTTACAAAAACTGATCATTCCTTTCAAGTCTCTACTAAGGTGATTCAAGAATATTGCTTTTTAAGTAAAAAAAAAAGAAAATAAAGTTGTTTCCTTTTCATTATAATTAAAAAAATCCTTTGACTTTATACCATCTGGGAACTACAGGTAGGGGAAGACATCTAAAAACATTATTTTGTAAAGGAAGTGACTATTAATATACTTTCTTTTCAGTGTATTTCAAAGTTCTATCATTATAAAGCTGAAAGAACCAAAACCTGAGTCTGAGCTCCAATAACTATTTCCTATGTAACTGGTGATGTGAACTACATTCAAATTTAAGGGGTTTATTAGTAGGAATGTGTAATCTTTATAGCAAATTTTACAGCGCCAAATTTGAAGTTTCAAATAATAAATTATCTATTTCCATTCACAAAATATGAGTCTTAAGTAGCTTTATTTCAAACTTAATTCAATTTTGTAAATAAAAAATTCCTTCTTTAAAGTGAAGAATTTGATGATTTTTGACCACTGTGCACGTTTGTGAAAGTTAAGACAGAGTCATTCACATCACAATACCCTTTTCCCTTGCTCTTCATTTCTGTCATCTCCTTTCTCCATCCCAGGCAAACAGTGGTGTGATTTCTATTACTGGAATTTGACTTTTTCTAAAACACCATAGATGTAGTTATTTATACCAGGAGCATATTTCATTTTACTACTGAACATTTTCATACAGTGTGAGGAAACAAAATTCTATTCATTCAAAAATTAAAAGAATAAACTGGCATTGTAGTGCAAACCTGTAATCCCAGCACTCTGGGAGTCTGGGATAAGACAACCACAAATTCTAGTCCAACCTGGGCAATTTAGTGACTCAGTGAGACCTGTTAAAACAGAAAAAGAAAAGAAGGAAGAAAGGACAGAAAGAAGGAAGGAAGGAGGAAGGAGGAAGGAAGACGGGAGGAGAGGGGAAGAGGAGAGAGAGGCGAGGAGAGAGGTGAAAAATAAGGCATGGGAATGTGAGGGCCCAGGGTTTGTTTTCAGTACCAAAAACTATTCCTAGGTTTGGCTTAACGCAGGTTAGGTAAAATGTTACCATGAATATCCATAAACAAGTCTTTGCATATACATATAGTTTTATTCTTTTGAATAAATATCTAAGGGTAAAATTAATGAATCATAATTACTAATGTAAACAGTTTATAAGAATATAATGTGAAGCAATTTTCCAAAGTGTTTATACCATATTTTATATAAACCACCACCAGCGAATGACAATTCCAGTTCATCTGTATCCTCAACATTTGAGATTATCAGTTTTAATGTAAGACATTTCAGTGAATTTGTTGTAATGCTTCATCATTTAAATCCTTATTCCTTGATGCCTAGTGATGTCCAGCACATTTTTATGTTTATTGGTTATTATACTTTCTGAAATAAAATATCTATTCGAAGATTTTGACCTATGTTTGTTTTATGTTTATCTTCCAATTATAGAGGCTTTTGCTATTTTTATCTGATATTCAAAGAGCACACATTTGTAATTTTATGAATACATCTGTCAGTATTTATTTTTTATAGTTTATAATTATTGTGTACAAAAATATTTTCCTAATCTTGTGGTACAAAAATTTCCTACAGTGGTAGATGCCCTTCCAGAACTACTACTTGACCCTTTCAACTTTGTTAAAAATTAAACTGACTATTCATCGCCATTGTGTTCTGTTCCTTGAAAGGGTATATATTAGTCTTTCTACTGATACTATGAAGTTTTGATTACTACAGATTAGTCATTAATTAAAATCAGATAATATATGTATCCAAACTCCTTTTAAGTGACTTTTTTACTTTTATGAATATATTTAAAGTATGTATTTGAGAAACAGCTACTCTTTTTTAGGAAAACAAATTGCTAGGTATTTCACTGGTGTTACATTGAATCTATACAATCAATTTGGGTTAAAAATAGCATTGTATAATCCAAGAACATGACGTAAATCTTTTTTCTTCAGAGATATTTGACCTTTTTACATGAACAAGGTTTCTATACACAATTGTTAAATCTTGCCATAAGTATTTATCGATAGGTGTTATTTTAAGTGGAGATCATAGATATTTAAACATCATGTGGTCATTGTTAGCATATAGAAATATGTCACCGAATTTTGTAAGAAGTGTTTAGAGATTTACTTAGTCCTTACGATGTTCTGTTTGCACATATCATCTGTACATACATCAGTACAAAGCTACACCCTTAAGTAAACTGGCATGCTTCATAAAGAACAGAGTTGGCTAATGAGCTGCTGCGTACCAGGGACTTTCTCTGGGAGCAGAGGACATTCAGCTCTGAGCAATTGTGACACCACCTGCTTATTTCTGTGTGTGGAAGTTTTATTCTGTTTAAAGTTTTAAGTTTATTTACAAAACCTCTGTGACTACCCATGACTCAAGTCTCATTAGTAACGATTTTCATTTAGCAAAAGAAAGATTAACTACACTTTATTTGGAAATGGCTTACAGCAATTTTTAGAACCCTGCCCTCTAGAAAATATAAGTAAGCTTTCCTCCAGATGACAAACTAGTTTATAACATGAAAAATGAACACCTGTGACCATGCTGCAAAATTTTAAAGGGTAGTCTATGACGCATCATTGAACTTCAGAATAACTATTATGAAAAATTTCTTCTGTCATAATTTTACATATTTCTAGGTGTATTACTCTGAGTATATTATTTTTACATCCGTGGAGGACTCATTTACTCTACACTGCTAAACAGGTCTTCAGAAACTTTCATAGAAAACTGTGCATGTATCTCAGGTGCTCCCTCCTGGGTGTGCAAAGTGTATATTATTTTTCCTCATTTCAATCATTGTTCTCTGTGCTCTTCTGTCTTGTACTCGTTTCCCAACTTGTATTGATTAAATATAATCAACATTTTGTCTTCATTATTTATGTCATTCAAATGTTCTTTAACAGCAACACGAAGTTTCACTTATGAAAGAATTTGTAGTCTTACTTTTAAATTGTATACTGTGTTGTAGTTGTTTAACTGTTTTAGTGTTCTAAACATCACACTTTTGTATGCATTCACTGCATATATTTTATTTTGTTAATCATGATATAATCAAATTTATGTGGAAAATAAGCAATAATTCATATTTCCCTTTCTGATTTTACTTTAACTTTCAAAAAATATTTATTTAATCTGTGTAGTTAACACATTAAGAATATGTCAAATTATGGAATCAACATAATGTATATATAATCAGGTATATTTTATGTTTATTTTTAATTATAACTTAGAAATATTGTTATTGAATATTTTCTTTAAATTGAGTTTAATCAAATTACTGCAGGAATCCTTAATAATAAAAATTAAAGCTGATAAGCTTTTTTAAAAACTAAGTTTTACTTTAAACATGAGGATCTGACACTGTTCTAAAACACAGCACATAGGCAATACCCTGCATACGCTTATGGTTTGGTTTCCTCCTGGGTCCCTAAAGATGTTTATTCACATACAGATCAACTTTACACTCGATCAACCATTCACTGACAGTTGGGAGCACAATTTTCTTCCTATGATTGCTTCATCTGAGAGTTTTACATTTTTTTCTCTGCTAATATGTATTCAGAATGGTTGGTATTTTCCTAGATACTTAAGACAGATATGTAACTACAGCTATGATAATTTAGCTAATGTAGCTAACTCTTTCTAGAATTAAATGTGCCCATTTACTTAACATGAAGTTTGAATTATAGTACAGCCTGCTTAAATGTAATTATGATCTCTTAATAACTTCCAATTGATTTTTTTTGTTATGGCTACCACAATTATAAAGAACCTAATTAATTTATTTTAGTAAATAAGTAATACTGTTTCTGATCATTGTCAGGATACTGCAGTGTTCTGGAAAATTAACTTGAGAGCTATTTAGAGGAACAACAAAGAAAAAATCGGTATATTTCAAACATATAAGAGACTTAAGAACGTATTCAACAAAACCTGCTCATTTTTCTGATAGGAGATTTAAGGAGAAGATTTATATTTCTCCACAGACATAATAATGACATAATAAAAACCAGAAGCCAGGACTTCTAAGCCCTTCCACAATAATTTAATCTTTCTTATCACATATGTAGAAATATTGTTTGATTCTGGAAGATTATCTGTTTAGTTAATAGCTTATTTTATTTTTTTGCCACAAGACATCGTGCTGGAGAAATGAGTGGGTTGGGACGCATGGTAAAGATTCTATTTAGCCCCTTATCAGCAATAAATTGAGATGAGACTGGAGTCATGTCTCACATGTTAAAGCTTAAAACATTCTACTGAGTAGTCTCGGAATTACAGTGATCGCAGACAACCTGGTTCATTAAAAATATATTTCACACTAAGAAATAAATTTATTTTTGACATAATATTCCAATATGTCTGATTTATTCACCAGTCTGAAAAGAACTAGAGAGGCTGAGGTCATTTAAACTGTTGCATTTAAATTTTATTTCAGTATATAATTCAATATCTAATTATATAGCTTCATGTTACTAAAAATTTTACATGAGATAATTAATTTAGGAAAACACATTTTAGTTCATGGTTTCAGGAGTTTCCCAAGAGCAGTTGACCCATTTCTGTGGGCCTCTGCTAAAGTTGGCACATCATAAGGGAAGCAGGGCTCAGGGCAAACTCTCTCACCTTATAAGCCAGGAAAGGAGAAATCCTGAAGAGGCTGCAGTCCCTAAAATCTCCATTCTGGAGAAAGGATAACTGGAAACCTTCTATGAGCACAACTCTTAAAGGCCCACCTTCCAATAGCGCCAGGTGGAAAGCCATACCTTTGACACGTGGACCTTTGATGATCTCATCCAAATCACAGCACTAATGTTTGTCCGAAAATCCTAAAATCAGAACATTCCAGTCTGAATTAAAATCTTTAAAAGTAACGTTATGAGCGCACATATGATTTATCAGACTCTGAGTGTGTGAGTCAGTCCACCATAATAAATCTCAAGAAACTCCATCAGCGTATACCTATCTATCTATCTGCCCATCCGCCCATCTGTATTACTGGTTCTGCGTTTTTGCAAATCCCTGAATAATACATTACCACATACATTCTTACACAGGATCACCTTTTCAGTGGTTCTTACATTGTGTTCTTAATTTAACAGCATCAGCAACATCTGCAAACTTTATACAAATGGTGAGTCTTTGATTTGAATCCAGATTTACTGATAAGCAACTTATTTTAACAAATTGTGTACATTATTCCAATGTACTGTGAGGTTTGATAGGTAGTTTTTTGGGCCAATTTTTAGACTAAGTTAAATATATTTTAATAGAAAATTTTGTAGCTAGTGCAACATTTTAAAACACTAATGAAAGAAATAGATTAAAAGTATATTCAAGGGGCTGGGGATATAGCTCAGTGGAATAAGTGCTTGCCTAGCAAGCGCAGGGTCCTGAGTTCGATCCCCAGTACCGCAAAAAAAAAAAAAAAAAAAAAAAAAAAAAATTTTAAAAAAAAGTATATTCAAGTGAAAACTTGGAATTTGAGTTTATATACCGTAAATTACTGATATGCCCCATATAGTATCTCTGATTTAAAAAGTAATTACATAATGGCATGCACAAATTTTTGAAAAGTTAGGTAATTCTATTTTGAATGCATGCTAAAATTCTTTCATTTCATGATGAAATGTGTATCAAAAAGGCTATTAATTATAAGACTATTTCAAATATCTCTAACCGAGAAGGTGATACACTTCTACAATTCAGTTATGTATAAAATATCAAAGCTATTCTCCCTATAGATAGAACTGAAGTAGAGTTACACTGACCTATTCAGTGCCTATTATCATGCAAAGTATTTTAGACGGGTAAGAAAGCTACTTAAATTATTACATAAATAAAATAACATTCATGGATTTCGGATGGTGAAGCAAGCATTAAAAAAACTGTATACACATACATATAAATTAAAACTCTTTTGTTTAATTTTAAATAAATTACCTGGGAATGATGTTAGCTCTCCTTAAGAAACATAGATGAGCATTACATGAAACTAGCACTGTGGAGAACAAACAAAATCAATGAGCTAAATTTTATTAAAATCCGTGCAGCCATAAACATAAAAATTTCTTTTTGTAGAATCTATTGGCGTGTATAAAAGATTTTCCAACATAGACAACAATCCTTCCTTGAAAAATTTTCATTGTTGCCAGCAGGGTGGTGGATTTCTGCAATCTCAGCACTCTAGGAGGCTGCAGCAGGAGGATCTCCAATCTGAGTCCAGCATGGGTAATCTATGACTTAGTGAGACCTTGTTTCATTGGAGGTATAGCTCAATATGAAGGCCTCAAGGTTCAGTCCTTAATGCTGCAGAAATAATTATCCTTGGATAAATGAATTCATATAGCATTATTTCATCAGAAGATGGCATTGTGTAGAGTTAATGGTTTAACTGACACCTTTATGAGGTGAATGAAATTCAACAAAGCACTATGTCTGTGTTTCAGCCAGTTCAGCTGTTAAAGAGAATAATATTAATACCCAATGCATGGAGTTGTAGGATTTGCAAGTTATTGACACTAACAGTTTGTGATATACTGTGCATTTGAAATATGATAATTATTGTCTGGACTAAATACCTTTGTAGGTTAGTAAGCGTCCATACTATTTCATACTATGGGAGACTTCCTTAGTGAAATCCAGGACTTGTGAGTTTTATTGGTGCATGCTTGCAATGCATGATTTTACACACACTGTGGAGAACTTGTAGATATACACATAACAGGTCTTGATGATTTTAGATTCTTCCACCTTCACCCTTCTCATTTTCCTCTCCCTTCCTCCTGATCCACTTTCCCAGCTCCAAAGCCCGGGCTTAGTTAAGTTTTCATCATCCTAACTTATACTTAACTGTTCACTAAAGGAGAAATGGGAGAAATACATACTGTCTTTGGTTTAGTGAAGTGTTCATGCAATGTATCCTATACATTTTACTCTCTGCTAATGTGGAATGCCATTATTTAACATGCAAAAAAAGTGGAATAAAAAATTTCAAGTAGTAAGTAACGTAAAATGCAAGTAACATGAGTCTAGCCACTAAGTATTAGTGAAAGAATAATATATCATTTGCTTATGGTAGTATGAAAAACTGAAACGTGCCATCTCTGTCTGCTTGTGGTATCTCCAAAGGGTGTTTCCTTTTCCTTTGTTTTATGAAGTACATAATTCCTACAATTCCACTGAAAAACATTCAACAGTGTGTGACAAATACGAACATGCTTTTAGCTTTCAAGAGCTTCTAGTCTTTGATTAGACCTAAAGGAGTCTCTGCTTTAAACAAACTAATGCATTTTTTGCATCATAAAGAGGAACCAAACTGTCTTGGCACCTGCTGTTTTTTTCTTATTCTAGTTTTTCCAACCAGAGTTTTCTTATAACTCGATGTGAACATAGGACCAAAGAAACATATTGTCATACATTAAAGAAAATATATACAGCTATATTTAACGCAGTTTAAATTTGATCTACTCGAGAATATCTATTTTTAAATATTAAAATATATAAATTGTATTATATATGAACATATGGAACAATATGAACCCATGATAATTGCTATCCCATTCTGTGAGGGACAGAATTATAGCTGTTTTCATTTTTGTTATCATATTTTCCTATCTCACAAAATTTGAATTGGATATTAAAAATTAACTTTATTATGCTATTATCTCATGTCTTAAGACGTCTGTGGTGTTTGAACTAATGTACAACAGTTGAGTTCTATTTTAGTTTCCTTACAACAAACCATACCACAGGCATATTATGCACATTCAAACAATTAGTCAGTCCCTTAAGGGAAAGGCTATACTTTCTCAACTTGATTGAAAAAGTGTCAGAGTATTACAGACATGATTATTACAGCTGTGGTGAATTTCTCGAACAAGGCTATTGATGCAATCACTTAGTAAAAGCCCCAGATGCCACTTTCCTGGATATGACAAAACAAACGCATTCCTTGGGGGAGTTTATACTGGTTAAAATTAGAAGTTTAAAGAGAATGATTTATGCTGTAAAATAATAAGGTCAATCAAACATAGCAATAATTGTGTTTTGTGAAAGACAAATACTGCGATGACTCCACACAGTGAGACAATCTGGTCTTGCTTTTTGGCAGTGATTTTGCAGAGCACACGAGGTGGCCTTAGCTGGGTACACAGCAGAGCTCAACATTCTTGGTAAGTTTTGCAGATCTTAAGGTACAGCCCCAAGCAGCAACTTTCTATGTTGAATCATACGGAACTAAACTGAAATGTAAGTCGGGGGACCTGACTCACTCTGTCACTCCTGCAGGTCTCCTGACTCCTGTCCTGCGCCTTTTTATACATAGCGTGTGGGAGTCTGACCAACTGATGCTGTTTCCTTCTAACTTTTAGCCTGTATGTCTTTTCATAGTTTTCTGATTTACGGTGTACGTTGTGCATTCAAAAATTGTTTTGGAATTACCGTTTGGACAGAGGAATGTGTTTATCTGTAATATTGTTTCCTATGCCAGCCATTGTACTTTCTACTTAAGTTAGACAGTTTTAGTTATTTAGGATATCAACATGATTATCAAGGAGAATTAATGTTTACGTAGTTTTCTAAGGTATCAGTCTTTACACAATGGGTTTTATATACTTTTTGGCTGGCAAGATTTAGAATTTTAAACATTGAATTTGCTTCTGAAACACTGGCCAAAGCCATGAATAACAGGTCAGTTTCACTGTAAAATGAAGATAACCTTACATTATACAGCATTCAGTGCAAATTCCCTACTATCTTCTCTTTAATGTTTTTGTGTTAACTAATGTGAAGATAACATTATGTAATACAGCATCCACTGATAATTCCCTTCTATATACTGTATAATTTTCTCATATATCACCATTCTTTTGTCTTTAAAATAAAATTTTAAAAAAAAATGTCCTGCATTTTGTTTTCGGATAATCTGAAATGAAGGGAGAGAATTCTCCTTTTAATTGAAAAGATCATTGTAGCATGGGATGTCATTATAAAAAGTGACCAAAACAAGGAGAAAAATGAATGTTTTTATCACTGTTTTACTTTTATGATTTCTGTCCTGTTTAGTATTTGTATATACCAAGTAGAATACTTGCTTAACTGTAATGTTTAACTGTAGAATAAGAATAACCTTACGTAATAAACTTTTGCCTAAGTGCAATTCATCTTTGGTAATAACTAGTGAAATTATTGAGTACAGTTAATATATTTAATAAGAGTATATCATCCAAGGTTATACAAAAAGAATCATCTTGTTAAATATCTTCCGCTATTTTCATCTACAAATTGAATTTATAATTTCTGCCCCAATGAAAAAAACTATTCCATTCATAATCATCAGGTGTCTAAAAGGGAAAATTCATAATTTATGCTCAGTATAACTAACCAATAATGGGCTTTCTTACATAAACCTGAACCTTTCTGATACTTGTTTGTAGTGTGTAAAGATTCAGAAAAATTTAAATTGTAAAATGAAGTGTTAAATTTTTGGCACATTTGACATTTTAAATATCACTTACAAGGAAATAAAAAAAGAAATAAGGTTCAATAAAGAGTATCCAAGCTATTCACCAAATCTTTTTATTTCTACTGATTTTATAACTAATAAGCCTCTTTTCCCACTCTGAAGTGATGATTTTCTTGGTCATGAGCTTTTTCATTTCAAGACTCTAATATGAAATATTTCAATTACCCCTGAAAGTTGCAAATTAATTCACAGAAGGAATTATCTCCCAGAAGGAATATTATAATGCAGATGTGTTGGAGTTTGTAAGCACAAACAAAATGTTAAAAAATCAGATTACCTTTCTTCTTGGAATTGTACTCTACACCTAAGAAGTGAAATACACCTTTTATTTGCTAGAGGCCCTCTGAGGTGTAGCGTTGGTTGGCAACGCCGTTATGTAGGTTCAAGTTGGGAATGGAAGGTTAACAACCATCTCTATAATAGAAATGTCGACACAAGATAATCCAAGTTTCTGGCTTTCAAGGGATTCACTGTCGGTACCTGACTGTGAGCTCTCAGTATTAAATCTAATAAAGTCCTCAGGAAGAGCAGTGGTGGGGTTGGTACCTTTGAGAAATGACAAGGTGGTTTTCTGCATTTGGATTCAGAAATAGGCTTGCTGGAAGGTTTTCCATTTTAAGGGAACTGAACAAAAATTTGTAATAATTTCATGGCTCCAGTTTTTTTATAAATAAATTAAGATTTCCACTATGAAAATTTGAATGAACACTGCTTTCTTCCATTTATTTTCCAAATCATACACACAGACATGTAATTTTGCAACTGTACTTCATCAAAACAGACTTCTTTTTCCTAACTCAATTTTCTTTCAACCTAACAATGTCATCATAGGAAGCGTCTCTAATTTAAGTGCTACTAATCACTTTAGTTTTAATTTGAATATAAAGCAGGATATTAGTATGAGAGAAAGCATCTTATGTTTGAAAATGGTACTGGCTACTTAGATTCATATGTTGTTACTCTTGATTGCTACTGAACAAATCAAAGGAGGCCATTTATTTTGGCTTGAGGTAAAAGGGTTTTATTCAAAGCCAGCTCTGAGCAAATAGCTTGAGCCATTTGCTTCAAGCTGCCTTCTCAATCTGTATAGGTGTTTTGGGATATTTAAAGCAGGAAACGGTAGGGGAAGGAAATGCACTGAGACAGTACACATGTGCAGCCTTACTTCATCCTTTCCTGGGCCTGGACCCTTCCTCTTGTGCTTACGGGAATGAACGTAGATTAGACCTCCTGGTGCCGCCATCTACACATCCTGTTCGTTCTGGGCTGAGGAGCGGTGGTGGCCACAGCCCTTGATATCCTAGGCCTGAGGAAGTTTGGAAAAAGCACTTGTCTTTAAAGGGAAAAACACCTAACTTTGAAATTTCCATTTTGCAAAACCAGTTACACAAAGGTCTGAAGGTACAGTTAACTTGAAAACTTCTAGATTCAGTTCACGTTTTCAAATTTCCCTTCACATATTTTCTTTTGGTCATTCGGACTTCTTCATTTGACCTAGCGAGACCTAAATAGAAACGATGCATTTCTTGACAAGGTCCTAACATTCTCACTAGACTTTCCTAAGTTTGACATTTTTACTTTTCATGAAGAATTTACTTTGTGTGACTTTTCTTCTTAATCTCATTATTTTTTAAAAAATACTGAGAGAATTTGAGACAAATGGAAAATAAAAACTTTTTTTGGTCTACCTAATGATTTCATACAAAAAATACAATCTGTATATACATAATCAAAGACCTTATGTAGAAAATATTCAGCCTATACAGAACACTTACATCATTATATCGCTTAAACATCGATGCCACGCTGTCTCTGGATAAGACACATGAGCACTTGCTGCATTTTAAATTCCAAATTCCTTCGGTAAAAATGTTCATGAAATAGATTGTATATTGCAGTGTGCCATCAGCAGTTACTAGATTAAACTTGAGAATTTAGTTTTTAAATTTACATTTACTCATTCAAAGGTGGAATAAAACGAATTGATTGTAGTCTCTCAAGGTAGTGATGATATAAACGTGATGTTCCATCAGTATCTGTGACAAATTCAACAGAAAAAAGAAAGGGAAGAGTAACATGCCAAAGAAAATAGAAGTATGAACATGAAATCTTCATGTATGGTTCAAAGCAATTTACTTTTGCTTTCTTTTATTTTATCCTACCACAGTATCTGCATACATGTGATACATATTTTAAAACACATGTTCACATTCACAGATGAAGATACTTCTACATACACTTTCTCCATTATAATAAATCTATCTCATGAGAATATTCTATGAAATCATCAACTGTATTTAAACATGAATTGAGCGTTTTGCCGTAGGCAAGATATGGGGATATCCTTCTAAGGGATATTCACTTTAGGGTGATGTTATTAAAATGCATGAAAATGTAATAAGTCATTTTAAAGAGGGATTGTATTCACTGTGGTGTATGTATTTCTAATTATTCATACAAGAAATATTGTTACAAAGCACACATGTAATGTTAGGGTTCAATTAAACATGATCCAAATATAACAGGATCCAAATGAGTGCATGGTGTACATGCTTACATCACACATTGAGTGAAACAACTATTCATTTTTCCAGCTAGGTCATAATATCACACCATATATACTGTAATTCTGAGTCAGAAAATTGCTGCTTCATTGCTCTCATTTCACATCTGGCAATTAGATTAAAAAAGCATTCCCTGGAGATAACATATGGTCTTCGAAGACCTAGATACTATTGAAATTAATTGAATTTATATGACATCTGGGTAAGCAGAAATGCCATGGTGGAACTAAACAGCCTTACAACAGTTGCTAGACTTGAAGTCAGCACAGGGGAAGATAAACACGAAGTACATTTCAGATGCTTAATCAGGCGTATTGGCCATGCGAGCGCTTCCTGCCTTGATTTCATTGCCCTTTTCAACTTCTCACAATATGAAAAGTTTTTCTTTTGGACCATGTTCTAACAAGGTCAAGCCATCTCTTAATGGAATCCCAGAAAAGTGTTTATGACCCTAAACAACAGTGCAATTGAGGCATCTCAAGCAAATTTCCTTTCATGGTTAGTCTAATTACAAAAAAAAGTTTAAAAATCAGGAAATAGTCTCCAAAGAGAACTAAATTTTAAAAAAAGAAACAAAGAAATTGATCTCAGTGAAATTGAAGGACCAAAGGTCTTGAAAACAATTACATTTTCAAGGAGAAAATGATAAGTAACTTGGTCTTTCTAATTATTTTCTATCTTTCTCATGCAGATTTAAACTACTTCAAAGAAGCCTCTTGAAAGTGTGACTTATTAGAAAAATTAAAAGATCCTGCTGGAATACAGAGGTAGTATGCATCGGTGTATATTTATATTCTAGATAACATAAGATATTTTTGATAAGCTATAATATCTAATGTTGAAATTGCAGAATGTAGAGATTAAATTTTGCCTATTAAACTTCCTGACACCTGTCTACAATTGTAATAATAGTAATGATATTTCATCTGAAATTAATTCAGCACTTTACAAAAACTATTTTAGCAAATTACTTTTGCTTAGAAAAAAATCTATTGTTTATTGGTGGGAATGTTACTAGACACTTAAGCCTGTAGGCCCATGTCCTCAGGATCATTTGCTCACTAGTAACCAAATCAAAGTAAGGTGAGAGGTTGGGGTCAGACAATCTGGACAACTAACATGGCCTAACATGTTAAAAGTCATAAAAACCCAGAGGACATATGGCAAATTCAGAACTCAGAACTCAAGCTTCTACAGATCCTGAACACCATACATTAAACCAATCAGAAAGAGATATATTCTTTCCTTCATTTACATATGGAAAAAACCAAGGGAGTTTTTCTACAGGGCAGTTTATATCTGGCATGCAGTGAAGTGAATTTTTTACAGGACAACTATTCCAAGGCCTTACTTACTTGAGGAGGGTGGTCAATCTGTGAATTTTGACCTTCCCTTCTCCCTGGAGCCTTACCCTCATGCTATAGAGCATACTTCTTTCCACCGTCAATGTATGTAAATTTCTGCTGCCCTTCCTGTGTGTCTTGTCTAATCCAGACACCAAGAACCTAAAGGAAATCCTAATGGGAGTTTCTGTTTGATGAGAAAAGGAGTCCATTCATCACAGTAAAAAGGGAAAAGGATTTATTCAAAGCTTCAAGGAGATGGAGGGGTCATTTGCCTTGAGTCACCATTTCACCTTGTGGTGGTGTGTGAGAGTTTTTACACTGAGAAAGAGTCTGCAAAATGAATACAGAGATGATAGGCATGTTTAGCTTTGTTTTATTCCTTTCGAAGGCAAAAACTTTCCCTTCTTTGCCTAAGGAAATAAAATTGAACTTGACCTCTTGAGACTGCATCTGCATATTCTGTCCAGTCATGAGGGCTGAGGAGAGAGTGGCCATTTATGTCTCAGGTCTGAGGAAATTTGGGGAACCTATGTGTCTCTAAAGGAAAAGAAAATAACTTTTCAGGTTGCATTTTGTGGTGCCAGTTAGTTCTGCGGTGTCAGTTACAGTTCTGTGGTGCCAGTTCCTTTGACATCGGTTTGATAAATTCTACCTTAAGAAAAATATTTTTCTACATTAATATTTAACAAAGTACAGTATAAAAATTGGAAATGTAAAGATTAAATACTTCAGTAAATAGCTTTTAATGTTGTTATGGGTTTTTGGTGTGGTCTCCTTCTTGAGAGGGTTTCTAGGTTCTTTCCATCTCGCACAAAGAATTGGTCAAGACAAGTGCAGATGGAGGCCAAGTGTTATTAAAGGTGGGCAAGTGTGAGTGTGCTGTGCAGGAAAAAGAAGGCTTCTGAGAAAGCACACAGGAGCAGGAAGGCCGTGTGGCCTCTCCTTTGCATCGTCCTCTCCCCAGACTGACTTCGTGCCTAGGCTGTCCTTTCAAAAAACAGCTTGACTTCTTGCAGCAAGAGCAGGGTTTGGGTAACTGGTCTTGGGATTTTGTAATTAATAGGCCACATCTTACATCCTGCCCCAGTCTGCCACATCCTCATCCTCATTTCCCACTTCATCTCCCTTGAGAGGCACGTATCCCCATAGTTCTGTGTGGGGTGCTAGGGAGCGGAAGTCTTCATCTTCGCACAGCGAATTAGTGCTGCAAGGGGTTGTAGGCCCGCCCTACCTGCTAGTGCTTATGTGCTGTCCACCTATGTTCGAGTAGTAGGTTGAAGAAAAGAAAACCTTATTGTCAGGAGACAAGGGGAAAAGAATTAGTGACTCTTGAGTTGTCTGCTGTCTGTTCAGTAAGAGAAAGAAAGGAAATTTACTAACAGTTTGGGAATGTAGAGATCAAGTCTGTGGAGTAGCAGGTCAGGTTTCCCCACTTCCGGAGCAGTGTTGGAGTCTTGCTCTTTGAAGTGGTACCTTAGGTCTTCCAGAGGTTCACAAGAATAGCGTTCTTCCTACTCCTGTGAAAGTTCAGGTGAACATTTCCCAAGTAGGACTTTTATAGCTTTTCCCCGCCTCCCTTGAGGAAGGACCACTTTAACGGTTTCTGAGGAACTGGGAATAAAGCTGAGTGCTTGATAGCTATAAGGCTGCTCTGCTTGACTCTCTGGCAACTTTTTGATTTCCTGAGGAGACTATAGACATATCTCCTTGAGGTCCTGTCAGTAACTGACTGAATCCTGCTTGGGAAGATAGGTGGCCTCCATCAGGTTTCATAGATGATTGTTTGTTAGTTAGCAAGCTTCTCTCCTGGGTGGGCAAGCAGCAACCAAAAGGCTTAATATCAATGCCAAAGTAAGGGTTCGTTAGTACTGTTTTTGAGCAGAAGTCCCTGGAGACTTTTAGCCTCAGTGACCTGTTTCCATCAGTGAACCATACCTTCTCAGCATCTTGAAGGGGACGGTCACTGCTGTTTTGCTTGCTTCCATAGGTCGGGCAAATCCCCTATTCCCAAGGGTGGCTAACGTCTCATCCTGTGGGCATCAAAGATGCAAGATAAAGAGTAATGCAAACCGTTATGGTAGTCCCAGGGGTGAATAGATGCATGGTCAGGTACAGTCCAAAAGGTAAAATCTGCTTTGGCCCTTATCAGAACTGAAACAATTGCCTCCATTTTTGCTAGTAAATCTCTTCCTAGTAAGGGAGTAGGACACTGTGAGATCATGAAAACCTCATGGTTTGGGCCTTGGAATTGACATGTCCAGGCAGGAGTAAAGAAGCTTTTACTAGAGTGTCTGGGTTACTTTCTCCTTGCTAAGAGAAAATACCCAATGCCCAAAGTTAAAGGAGGGAATGGTTGTTGAACTCACTGTAGAGATTTCAGTCTATAACCAGCTGGCTCTAAGACAGGGTGGATGGCGGATGAGCACTGAAGAAGAGAAACAGGTCATGGCGAGCAGAAGGTAGCAAAGTGAGCAAGGGACAATCACAGTTCTTTCTGTCCATTATATCATATCCAGGCTATTTAGGACAGGAAGCACTCGAACTTCTTTAATCCTAGGGCCCTTGGTTCTAGTGCTGCACCCTGAATCAATTCCAGCATCACACGCTTTAGATCCAGCCACTTCTGAAAACCACACATGAAGCTTTTGGGCAGATATCTAGACACAAGCCATTAAATTCTGCCACTGGCTGCCTAGATCTGGGCCTATGTGGTGACTTGGTATAGTTGTGTACACAGTGTTCAGCTTTCTTATAATTCTTGATTGGCCATAGGTTTTCCCTTGGACAACTTGGGTGTGCTTAAAACATTCACAGTTGGGTTAGCCATAATTTTGGTCTTTTTTCTCAGTCCTTCTCCTCTTATCTTTGTCTAGACCTTGATTGTTGAACCCAGAAAAGGCTGTGTCTGGCAACTGGGTCACAGGGTTGGGAGACCCCATCTGCAAACCAGCCAGGGCCTCTCTGGGATGCTAGGCTCTGGTGGAATCAGGCCGGCAGACTCTGTATGTGCCTGAGAGATAGGTAGGAATCTGAAGACAGGATCATCAATATATCCTTTCTTCTCCTTGGAGCCCTCTTTTAAGAATTACACAGTTCAGGGTTTAAAGAGATAAAGTGCCATAAAACCCTGAACATAAAGGATTTCACACCATTTTCCTTGCCTTTAAAAAATAACTTCAGAATTTAGACTGCCTTGCTGTACACACGTCTTGCCGTTCCCTCCTTACTTGACTGAAACACCATTACAGTAAAGACAAGAAGACAAGTGTGCTTATTAAAGCTTCATGTATATGAAGTACAGATCATGTGTGTAATTTAATCAGAGTGGACTCTGAGACAGTCGTGTGTGTGGAAAGTCCCTGAGATAACCCAGCATCCTGCCATTCATTTCTGTCAGTCTGCTCCAGAGACCCAGTGGGAGACACCTGGGTGACACCGTTCTCAGCTTTGAAATCCGGATTCATCTGTGATGCCTCTTATTTCTGTCATCCGAACGCCACTTTTCTCTGTATGCTTCATTTTGGTTTCTGTTTGCATGGACCTTCCCTGAGCACATCTGCCTGTTATCTTCAGTAAACCTAATTGCTGTTTCTTTTACCATAGGATACACACTTGCAGTTCTTTGCTCACTGTACACAAGACCATGTAATTTGACTATTGGATCCATTACACATTATCAATAGGGTACCCAACAGGAGCTATGTTCTTATAAATAAGGAAGAACTCAGAAGGAAACCAAGCTTGAGCCAATTCTACGCTAATATCCCTCCCTGAAAGTACATGCCTCTGTCATGCTACAGAGAAGGTTAATCACTATATTTCCGTAAACGCAGTCCTGTGACATTCTGCACCCACCAGGATCTGTTTCCTTTAGGGCTGACCTCTGCTCTATTCCCGATAAGATGAACAATTATAGTCCTGAAGAAAGAGTGCTGTAGCACCCCATGGCATCTGCAACATCCAGGTTTATGACATCTTCCTATTCCCATAAGGTTCAAAAGGTTCTACATTTTTTTCCCAAGGCTAAGTTACAAAACTGTCACCACATGAGTATCTGCCTTTGCCTGTATCCTCACCTGTTTGTGCACTGTGAAACAGGTCGATCGCAGCCACGAGTATACAACCTGGAGCCTTCACACTGTTGGACGCTCAGCCATTTGGACAGAAGTCCACCTGAGTCAGGAGCATCTGATGAAATCTTCCTGTTTCCCAGTGATTTGTCCTGCATATTAAAAATTTTGCAACATTATGATTTATACTAAGCACCTTCCTAAATTTCTCTTTTGTCCTCTGTGTATGTTTTGGGAGACAAAGAGCTTAGGTCCATGCAAAATTAACTATTGCTTTAAGTGTTTCACTACCCTGAACGGGAGCCAGACACTCAGGAGAACGTGAAGCAGGCGCTAAGAGGAGACCCAGCCTGGTGGCTCCCAAAGTAAAGGTATCCATTTCGTCCAAGCCTGCAGAGGCATGTTCCCCACCAGCCCACTGATAGGTATTGCTGCGAGCTGCCAGGCAATAGATCACTCAAAGACACTTTGCTTCGCCTCTCCTGTCCCCTCCTCACTGGAGCACTTCTACCTTCAGTGTCTATGGTTACATTGTTATTCATAGCTTCTGATTTTGTCTTTCACTTTCCATCTTTAGCCTTTCTTTTCTTCCTCTTCTTTTTTGGCCTTGTCTTCTGTGTACATAAAATTTATTGAAAATACCATACCTTTTTATGGGTATAGTATATATTTAATATACTTTTCCTTAGATATATTCTTTACAACTTGGATTAAACTATTTTCTTTCCTTACTTCCCTCTTTTTTTACTTTCCTCCTTCTTGTCTGTCTTCAGTCTGTCCTATTTATGCCCAAGCTTTTTGGGTTATGTGGTGTGTGTGTGTGTGTGTGTGTGTGTGTGTGTGTGTGTGTAACTGTGTATCATGGTTTCTGAAATGTTCTAGAAAGCTGTCCTTTTTAACATGAGGATTTCCTATATTCACAAAGCAGCTAGAAAATTTATGGGGCTTATTCTGCAATTTGATGAAAAGCAAAAAAATATAAATTGATTCATAAATGCTTAGGCAGACTCACAGATAATATACTATCACGATCTTTGAGAATTTGTTTTTATGTTTATTTTCTTTCCACAAGAGTAATACTTTCACAGATCTGTGGTATATCTCACATAGGCTATACCATATCACATATCTGCACTCCTCACACCAATGTATGCCCTCCAGAAATTTTAAGCAATCAGCAATCTTGTAAATAAAATGGCTCTCTTGATAAAGACAGACTCTATTATTTCCACAAGTGTCTCCTAAATATAACACATGATGGTAAATTTTGATTCTTTGTCTTTTGGAAATAATTGAACATTTTTAGTCACATATGTGTTTTGCTTTTAGTGAAACAAAGCTTTACTTTTTAAAGCATACGTATTCTATTTGATCTCTGAAGATCCTGAAAGAAGCTTAAGCCTTGTACAGAACTTTGTATTTTTAACTGACCAACCACAGGGTATATTTATGCAGTATTATGAGAAGCTTCAATGAATGCACACACCGGGGGAAAATGGAATCAGGCTAAGGAACATATGTATCACTTCAGTATTCTTTGTGGTAAAAATATCTAAAATCCATACCCTAAACTCTCTTGATATATATGAAATTTTTATCAGTAACTATAGCTAGCATTTTGTGGAATAGATCATCAGAATCTCCCCTAATAGCAATTTTCACTGTTAATGCTAATAAAGATTTTTTAAAAACACACAAACTCTGATTCTCAGAAACAAGGGATTAATTACAAATTACCCTTCTTTGGGAAAAATTTCAGTTCTGAAAGTTTTTCTTATATGTTTACAGTACATAATGGTTAACCTCACGCTGGGGTGTGTATGCCTGTGTGTGACATGTGTAACACAGTCAGTTCACCCTCCTGCTATTCTTCTGTCCTGCCCCTGTCTCTTGGTCCCCTTTCCTTTGGCCTAAGATCCATCTGCCTATTTCCTATTATCTAGCATTTATCTTGCTCTTTGCAATTGTTTTTTAAATCAATATATACGGCACTTGGATTATAAACAAGCTCTGAGGTGAGATACTTTCCTCAACAATCAGGTGAGACATTTTCCTCAAGTGAAGTCGAGAAGCAGCTCTTGGCAAGTGTCCTATGAATAAAAGCACTTTTATTCTCCACAGAAGCACTTTAACTCGTAATGATTTGCAAAGTCCTGTATATTTCCTCTGTCTCCTGTCTGGAAATATTTACTTTCTGACTTGGGTACAAACAACTTGCTCCCCGGGTTTTGTTTTGCTTTCTTTTTTTGTTCCGAGCTTCCAAACAAAAACCAAGAAAGCCGATGCTTAATAGTTCTACTCTACAATCCTGTTCCTTTAAAAAGAAAATTATGTCATACAAAAAAGTTACAGGTGTGAATTTCATATTTGTATAAAGTTAAAATACTTTAAGAGATATTTCAAGTATTCTAAAGTCCAAAAAGAGTTGTAAGAATGGTTTGGAGTAAAACCAGTTTTATAAAATCAAATGTGACATTTGTGAGAGAAAAACTGACATTTTTCTTTCTTATTGTAACTCTGGATCAAGAGTATAACTCGTAGAATGAGTAAATACATAATGCAATAAATCATGTAGACTTTTAAAAAAACTTTATAGTTTAAAACTACTTTTGAATCTTAATATTACTAGGATTGAACCTGGATTTCTACAAGGAAATGTTTAAGGGCTTCAATTTTGTTGACCTAACATACATAAATTTGTCAAATGGTTGATAATTACACTTTCATCTGTTTGTGGAAAGTGAAGGAAACTCCTCCAGCTATTTTTCTTGCACGTGTGCCGCTGCTCTGACAAATGCGCTCATCTTAGAGCTCACTTTCCCCTCGCCTCTGCTGCTGACTCTTGGTCTCCTTAAGGCATATGTGGACTTCCACTTCCTGTGGGTGAACACGAAGCCTGTTCTGAGGAATGTGCTCCTCAAATACCCTCACTCTGGTGGACTTACTGGGGTGGGCATGTTGCAGTCCTTAAGTTCATCAGAACCAAACAGGTGTCTTTTAATGTCCTGAAGCACACCAGGCTGAGAACAACAGGCTTGTTAAATGGATGCTTTTCAGAGACTTAAACTGAGTTCATTAAAGGTAGGAATAGACTTCTAACTGTGGTTTGCACTCTTGTTTCCTGGAGGCATGTGTGGATATAATGAACTGGCTTCAACGTTTCCAGGGGTGCATGTTATGTGCTAAACTGTTAGGCTTAGCATTTTCATGTGCATATTTCCACATTTTATTGCCAGAAGAACATTGTGAAGCAGAATTTTTAGTTAGCTATTGAGACTCAAAAGTTAACCAACTTGCATAAATTCAGTAACAGGATAGGAAGTAGCCTAGGTAGAAGCTGAGTTTAATCCACATGATCAGATGAAGTTTAGTATGTTTTCCACTTTTCTGTGTTGCAACAGCAGCCTACAGGACTTCCAGAGAACCACCCAGGGCTAGAAGTCTACCTTCGGCTTTAGATTTCCTGTACTTTAAGAAAATAATGGATTTAAATCTTGTTCTGAGTCCTTACTTTGGAATTCCTTGCCATGTGTACATATTATTTAATCTGTTATTCTTATGTTTCTCCCTCTAAAAATAATGATAATTATATTTTAACCTATTGCCTATGACTGATGTATATAATCATGGTCACAGTCACTGTAAGCTTCTCCAGAAGGCTTCTAACTGGGAAGTAGATCCACAGTCTGTGTTTATCTTCCTACAAAATCATCTCTGCTCCTATTCCCCTACCAACTCCTGTTTTCTAATAAGACGGTGCTTGCAGTAAGCAGCATTATGGCCCCAACAATAAAATAAAACACGAACTTTGCTTTTAATTTTGATGAACATTCTTTGTCCTCAGCCCAGTTTCTTTTTTTTTTTTTTTTTTTTGGCAGTACTCGGGATCGAACTCAGGACCTTGTGCTTGCCAGGCAAGCACTTATTCCACTGAGCTATATCCCCAGCCCTTGCCAGTTTCTTTAACACATAGTGAATGTATGACCAATTCACTCCTTAAATAATTTCTTTGAAACAGTCATTGTCATAAGCCTCTACAGGTCAAAAATTCCATGCTACTCTGCAGATATTATCTAATCTTCATTATTATTTATCAGTTCAATTCTGTTATCAATATTTTAATGCTGTTTTTTTTCTGGTTGAGTTTATGCAAGCCAACGTTCAAGTTAGAACAGAATGTAGAAATTTCCAAAGATAAAACCTTTATATCCCAGGAATAAAGAATGATTGATTAATTAAAAGGAATAACAAAGCAAAAGTATCAAAGAACAGTGTGGCACCACAAACACCATTCTAAAATATTCCCTTAAGTTTTAGATCTGTCTCCTACTTTATGTCTGAATCAAGTAACTAAATGTATCTTAGTTGCAATTTCCTTATGTGCTAAAATGTAGTAAATAAAAACATATAGGTTAGGGAGAGAGCATAGGAAACTAACTAGATAACACCTACAAAATCAATTATTGACCAACACAAGTTAATTTGTTCAATTAAATTTTAATTTTAAACTCAGTTTTACTGCTTAATCATCAGTAATCACAGTAATTTCTAGAAGTAAAATACTCGGATATGATAATCACAGTGTGAGCTTATTCATATTATTAACAGTAAAGCTCCTGAATTATTATGCCATATTTTCCTAGTTACTATTTAAATTTAAAGAAGTGCATCTATAGAATGGTAAATATTCAGTTGGTATTTGTTATGGCTTATATCATAACTGGAAGTTGAGGTCATTGCCAGCAAACACAATAGGAAACCTCAAAACAGAACAAAAACAAGGCACCGTGTCCCAACTCCCTGGCCTCAGGAAGCTTGATAATATTTGCACCAGCCATTCCAGAGAAAGGCGACCACATTCTCTCTGCCCCGAAATTCCCCTAGGCAGCAACTCCTCCGCAAAGTAAACCCTGGCACCCCCTCCCCTTTGCAACCTTCCTTCTTCCCTCATTGAGGACTCACTCTATTTTGGACTCAATTGGCTTGAATCTGAGCTAAACAAACAGCCTAGTTTTTCACACAAAACCTGCCCTGATGGTGGTCACTTTATCCTTGAGCCTCTGTAACAACTTGTATCCAGATTTGCCCCCAGAGCCTCATGCCCTCATAAGTGGGGCTTTTTGAAGGTTGCTGGATCTAGGTTATGTGAATATGGACTGACAATGTGTGAACATGGATTAAGGGTGTGATAACTAAGTCAGTCCACTGATTGGTTTAGCATCGTTCAGGACCCAACCTAGGCATAGGTGGCAGCATCCACAAGGCTTGTAGCAGGGGTGGGATAAAAGGGTGAAGGGGGCTTCCCGGTGCTGCTTTGCTGCTTCACTTCTTCCTGCCTGCCTGCCTTGCCATGGACTGTTTCTCTTCTGCGATGCTCCTCTGCAATGCTACCTTGCCTGTGAGACAGCTGACTACATACTGAAGCCTACAAACAGTACGCCAGAATAAACCTTTCCTCCTCTTACTCTGAGTGTCAAGTATTTATCTTAACAACTAGAGGTATGACTAAAACAGTATTTTAAGAATTAAATTTGACAATTTTTCTGTTAATATATTATCTGGTTTGCCTATTTTCTTAAGATATCTGTCCTGGTTTGAATAGTTTCCTTTCTAAATTGTAAAAGGTCATTTCCCTAAAAAGAAGGGAAGGGGGAACACAGACATGAAATACCTAAGGGGGATTAGCTGGTGCCGGAAGCAGAGCTTGAATTTATGTGTTCACAAGCCAAAGAGCACTAGGATTTGCTGTTAATTACTTGGACCTATGGTACAGACAAGAAACAGATCCTCCTTTACAGGCTCCAATGGTACCAAACTTGTCTCTGCCTTTATTTAAGATCTGAGAGGGAAAATTTATGTGATTCTAGAAACACCACTGTGTGATACTTTGTTACAACAAGCATAGGAGGCAAACACATACACTTAGATACAAACATACTTGCTGCTGCTATTATAGAGTTGAAAAGGAGAGATTTGTAGCTTTTATTGCAACCTAGTTACTCTCTTGCTATATAAACTTTCCTTGTCATTAAGCAAATTACCATATATTCAGAACTGTGGTTTGAAGTTAATCTTGTCAACATACTTCCTTTGAATGGACATCAAAAAAGGAAAGGAAAATAATACATATTATTCAGGTACCATGTGTTTTCTATTTTCTAAAAATTGTCCTTCCCATAACCAAGTAAAAGGTATATTCAATCATTCATCTAAGTTTATTTCAACTTTTGACACTTATCAAGCGATTGCTTTTAATAATCTCATATTCAATAAGAAAGTTTAATATGTTCACATGAAATGTTTTAACTTGGGAGTTTTTGTTTGTTATGCTAGAATTTGTATGAATAAAATTATAGAAGCAAACATTGGAAGAAAATACTTAAATTTAATCATAAGGCACTACTGTGAATATATTTAATTTTTAAAATAAGATTCTAAACTTAAAATCAGAGCTTTTCAAAGCATAAAATTTAGAAAATAGTGTTTTATACTGGTTTGTCAGATAAGCTAGATCATATTTGCATTTTGTTATTTTAGGTATATTGACTACAGATCTCACAGACTAGCTCAAATTAAAATTAATTTTGTTAATGAAAGAGATAAGACAAAAATGAAAGTTCTTAGAATTTTATAACCCCCACTCTTGAGTTTCATTATTTTTCTGTAACTCATGCTTAAATTGCATACTAAGAACATTTACACTGAGTGTTATTCTGCTTAAAATATCTCCTTCTTGTATTTGTCTTAATGAAGCATGTAAATTCTTTAAATTCTAGATAAATCAAAGGAAAGATACTTTGCTGTGTCTTCATCATTTTACTTTCTTAGTATTGTGTGACTATTTCAGAAAAAAAAGAGGTAATTAATTTAGTCTTGTTTTAAACAATGAAAACTCCTAGGAAGCAAAGTTTACTGATTAGAAGTTCTTATTGTAACATAATAAGAACTTCAGGATGGATGTGGATTTGGATTCATTGTAGGTATCACAAACTTGATAAAATTATTGTAAAGTAAAATATTATTCAATCATTACTAATGAAAGGAATTCATAATACCAGAAGGAGTACAAAGTGAGTTTATTCAGAACACCTGTGGGCCTAGTAGACAATGATAGCAAAGTATATTAACAAATAACATTTTCAAAATTTTTTAGGTCTAAGAAGAGAAGTGAGATACCAAATAAATTAAGTGTTAGCTGAAGGTCATTTTAACTGTACTAATTTAGAAATATAGTGGAAAAAGAATTTTCCATTTCATAATGAGACACAATATATGCACAGGAGATATGATTAAATATGGTCTGAGATCCTGTTTGGACACCTTCTTAATTAACTTCAATAAAAATGAAATTTTAGAAATGAGATTAATTCAACAAATCAATTGATAATGACTAATTAATTGATGTCAGTTATCATTTATAAAGCAGTGTGAAGATGGTACCTGCCATGAATGTTAAGTAGTATTATTAAGATTATAATGATGAAGAACATAGATGAAAAATCTACCATGGGTAACATTTCAAAGAAATTTGAAATTATGGGCATTATAAAAAGATGGCAAAGTATTTAGGAAGAAGTAGAAAAAGGTTCAGGTTATTTCTTAGAATTCTCTTTCTTCATCTTGTTCAATTAAAGCTCTCTTTAATTTCTCTCTTGCTTCATTTCTAAGTTCAGTAACTAAATTGAATCATATTTATGAAGTCCCTAGAATATACCAGATGTTATTCTGAGCATTTGAAATTTATTAGCGAATGAAATAAGCAAAATCTTCTACTTCAGTTGATTCACATTCTGTTTCGAGAAGCAAGCTAAAGATGTAATCCAGAAATGAGAATTTCAGAGACAAATAAATGAATAATAAAAATAAATAAGGACCACTTGTTAGAGGGGGTTTCTGGTGTAGTCAGAATTCTATGTTTGTTAATCTCTTATGAGTTTTGTGGTTAGCTCTCTAAAAGGAGAAAGAGCCCCCAAAGGAGTCAAGAAAATATGAGAGCCCAAGTCAGGTTTAGCGTGACAAATCCAAGAAAACAATACACAAAATCAACAGGAACTGGCTGAAGACATAGTGAACACAAAATCAAAGATGTAGGCAAGCACATTCGAGCCACATTCTACTGTTAATGGGAAGTTATTAGAAGACTGAGTTTTGTGACTAATTTGATATTTATAATGTTGGCTGGGTGGGGAATATTCTGTAGTTGTGAGTTTAGAAAAACAAGAATGAAGAGGTTTTATCTGCTTTATTCTTTTTTCAAGGGATTTGTTGAAGTACGTTTTGCATATCATGACACCCAGCCATATTACCTGTACAGGTCAATAATTTCTACTATCTTTAACAGAGAGTTTAACTCTCACTAAGAATCAGTTTTAGAAAATATGTTGTCTTCCAAGACTCCTCCTATCCCCTCAAAATTCATCATGTCTTCATTTTCAGTAGCTCATGGATCTGCTTTCTGAATCCATCTATTTGTTTTCTGTGAATGTTTCATACATGGATCCACAGTTCAGGTGATGAAAAAGCTGACAGCAGCAGTTAATACCCAGATAACAGTAGAGAGAAAAGTTCTGGTTTGATATTTTGAAGATAGAGCTGGTAAAACCGTTGAATTAGATATGAAGTTTCTCAAGACTCTAAAGAATTTTAAGATTTGGGAAAAGTGCCCGATTAGGTGAATTGTGAGCAGGGTCTGGGACACAAAACACATCTAAGCCAATTTTAGAAAGAGAAATTGCACAAGGTCTCTCAGAACACAATGGAATGAAAGTAGAAATCTTTAACAAGGCTGGAAAATGCAAAGATCCTTGAAGACGAATCAATGTATTCTCCAATGGCACAAGGGTCAAAGAAGAAATCTCAAAGGAGCATAAAATACTTTGAACTAAATTAAAATAAAAATAGTGCCAAAAGTAAGATCATTGTAATTAATTTAACATTCATCTAATACTTATTCTGTACAGTGCTCACAAAATTCCAATTTGTGCATAACAGGTGATGTATTTTTGTGTTTCTTTCTATGCTTATTATATAGGTATTAACAGCTAGATTGACATGAACTATATTTTATTCTTAAATTGCTTATAGTGCACCAGATGCTGTACACAGTCATTTACATCCTTATTTCATATAGTCCTTGGATTGTCTAACTGATATGTTTGTTTTCACCCACACTATAGAAGTGGGGCTGTGAGCATTCTGGAATCCAGGTAATATGGCCAAGGTCACTGAACTGAAAGTAACAGTTCTAAGTATTTCCTCAGGCCACTGTTATTGCAAAGCTCTAAGCTAGCATATCCTTTAATTATTCCAGGTGTGCATCTCATGTATTTTTAATTATGTTTTATGCATCTGGAGAACATATTTGATGCCCTGTGCTGCTTTTGTATGCTCTCAATATTTAATATATTGTTAAGCATATGTTTATTTCTAATTAAACTCTAATTTAATTGAATTAGCCATATGGTCTTTGCTACTTCATCATTAATTTATTTCTGCTATTGATCTGAACTCAGTAAAAGTACACATAATCTTTATCAATATGAACATTAAGATTTATGGTGTATATAGTTGAGCCAAAATAGTGTTTTAATAAAACACTTCCGGTTTGTACCAAAAATGGCTCGTATAATTATTTTTTTCTCTCAAATTACACACGTGTAAACTTTTAGGGAAAGCATTAGCACATATTAATGTTTCATTGCACTGTATATCCAATGATGGTAAAAATTACAAGTGCAGATTAAATAAGCATGTAAATAAAAATCCATGTGTTCTTTCCCTAGCACTTAGCAAGTAATACCTGAAAGTGAACAATGTGTAGTAACTGTCATCTCTCCTCTGCTCCCCAGTTGCAGCTTTCTCTCTGTGAGCCTCCAGGCCACGACCTTGTTTGAAGTTTCCCGTTGTGATACTGTTTATTGTTTAGCATTTTCTCAAATTTCCATGTTTATTTCTATCGTTTCATGTCTGCATTACACCATGATTACATGTTGCTGTAGTGTTTTCATTTTCTCACTTCATCTTTTTTCTAAAAGGTCACTTAAAAGGACATCTTTTTGGATGTGACAAACTGCTCAGTGGTCCTTTCGGTATCAAGGCCAAGTGATCAGTTAACAGAAACATATGTAGATGCAAAAAGACCACTGAAGGAAAACAAATGATGTCTTTTTGAAAACAAGAAGTATAGAATATATCAGAGAAAAAGTTAGAACACTCATACTAATTTATTTTTTCCTTTGAATTTTTGATAATTGGTATAACTATTGGCAATAATAATCTTAGTTAAAATGGTTAATAACCAGATAGGTACTACTTGGCTTGAAATATATACTAAGTATACATGTTTATTATAATCCTAAAAATACAGTAGGACTTTTTGCTTAAAAGAAGTTAAGCACTTTAACAGCCAGAGGATAAGAAAATAGCATAAATGTAGTGTAACTAGAGAGGATCGTTGCTGAACATTTTAATATGATAATTGGACTGTGGATGTACCTCAGCAGCACAGCACCTGGCTGGCAAGTTCAAGGTCCTGAGTTCTATTTCTTGTTCCCAAAAATAACATAATGCATATTTATAATGTAATACCTAGGAGATATTTTGAATTTTCACCATTGAAATCAGTCAGGTTAAATTATGTACATACTCAGATTTAAAGTGTTTAGTTATATAAATTATCTTTCTTCCTCTCTCTTCATCTCGACCTCAATAGGTAGGTTTTAGGTTTCCATGGCATGCAAATGCAGAGATTATCAGAAATCTGGACTTTGAGAATGAAAATCTGTCAGAGAATATAATTTAGAGGAAATTAGAGAGGCAAAACTTAGGTGACAAAGAAGTTTTAAGAAATGACAAATAGAACGAATGAAAGGTTATATATTGCTATATACATTAATTATTTTTATTTTTTTTTATTTTTATTTTTTTTATTTTAGAAACATAAAAGTACAAAAACATATTGACAAACAGACACCAATTATCATAGAGAATAGTACAATCACAACTAATCTATAGACAAGGTGATATGGTCTCAACAGTAGTTGTTGCTTTATCCATTGATATCTTCGAATTGTAGATGTATGGACCCATATACAGACATGCAAATTTAGTCAGACAGTTGATCCTCTCAACAACAGAAA